>QLPN01001903.1:7337-42465 GCA_003314395.1 Albatrellus ellisii | reverse complement strand
GGGGGGGGGGGGGGGTCAGCAGGACTGAGCAAGCCCCGCTTGGCGTGCGACGCTGTCTGCCCTGTTGCCCAATGCCCTTTCGCAATTCCTCGCGCATACGCGTGCCGCCGCGGTTCGATGCAGGCTAGCAGCTTCCGCCGACAGCCAGCACGCCACCTCCCAGTGGTACCCACGGTATGTACACAGTACGTCAGACTGCACTTCAATGCAGCACAGTTCGTGGTGGACACGTTGGCTCCCCAGAACGCAGGCATGGTGACGGGGGATCACAACTTACGTGAACCCTGCTACCTTGAAAAAGGACCGGTGGCTATGTCTTCCCGCAGGACAAAAGGTATCTTTGGCTGTGGACAGAATCACAGCCCTTCCATCAAGGACGTTGCGGGAGAAGACAGGATAGATAACCTGTGGTCCCACACTCGGAACCTTCGATTAGCCGCTACATAATAAAGGGAAATAGGCTCATGCACTAAAATACACACACGGTCTGGGCACGTCGTCGCCCGTCCTTGGAACGAGACGCCGAGAAATAACTGCTCAGGTTGGGAACGCTCACCGGATAACGCATGTACCGTATCACCCGGCTGCTCTTCGCAGGGCGCCGAGCATGCACTGGATCGTCGTTTGACAGCAGCTGTCCAGAAAGAGTGCGGAGACGTCAAGGCACATGAACAGTTGGATACTTGCAGACCGACGGAGCCGTATCACAAGTGATCATACAATCTGGCAGATGGCATTGAGAACAACAAACAAATAACTGATGGGGGCGCGTCACGGGCTGATATAAACGCCCCTCAGAACGCTTCTCGCAGTGCGCGACCCCAACCCTTGATACATCTACAAACCGTGTGACAGGAAGAACGCAGTCCCAGACGGACCACAGGTGCTTTCGACGGCACTACAGCGTAGAGAAGCAGTTCCATACATTTTCTCCAAGAACACATCCCCGATTTAAGCGATCGCGCCAATCGAATCGCTTACTGTTGCGGGGGAGGTTGGAAGCTGCGAATGCAACAGGTGAGCCGTGATTGTACGTGTCGATAGCACATCCATTCAGTCTTACCCCGGAGGGGGGCCGCCGAAGCCCGGTGGCGGTGGTGGGAATGGCATATTCGGAGGGAAGCCAGGCGGGCGGAAGCCAGGAGGCGCACCTGGCATGCCTGGTGGCGCAAATGGCATAGGCGGGCGTGCAAGTGCAGGAGGACCCACTGCAATTGCGCGCGGCAAGCGTAATTAGTGGCAATCTGAGCTGATTAGTGTTCTGTGTAGAAAATCGGACGTACTGGGGGGCATCATGCCCATGCCACGACCTGCCGGCATTCCGCGTCCTGGGCCAATTGGGAGCTGTGAATGAAAAGCGCAAAGTAAGCGAGGCGGAATGGGCGGGCGCGTGCCGGTGATATGAGGGTGCATACTGCGTTCTTCTTGTCGTCATCTTGCACAGGCGGGGGGCCTTCTACCGTCAAACTGACAACAGCTTCGCCTCGTAAGATGACAAGACCAAGGGTGCGCTTGATCTCTTGTTCTGGGCCAGCCTCGGCCTCTCCAGGCTTTTTCTTAGGTCTGATGCGGCGGAACTCCTCACAGTCTGCGAGGACGAGGTTCATGTGCCGGTCAAAAGCGAGCATCTGTCCAGTGAGAGCGCGGCCATCGTTGATTGTGACTTTGAGCCTCCAGTTGATGAGGCTCAGCATCTTACCACCTTTTGATTTTGGAGGAGGCTATAGATAACGGAAAAAGTGCATGTCAACGCATACCGCCTTGCAGTGATGAAAGAGGATGGACTGACCATAATGGGCAACGTAAACGACGATGAGCACGAGCACCAGACGGGCAACGCATTTGGAGGGGTGTGAGCCAAACAGCGACAAACAGCGGCATGCCGACTCGGCGTGGCAGAGGCGCTGCCCGCTATGATTGTTCAGCTCAATTGGTTCCCGCCATGTTTACAGCGCGTACAACACCTTTTCTTTACAATCAATCTTCAGTAGCTATCACCTTTGAATCCGCAGAGTCTCCCCATCACAGATAAAATATCACTCAAGTTGTCGTGTCCACACATCGCACATCAAAGCACTAGTTCAGACTAAGCTACATTATGTCTGTCATTAATACTGCACTCACCCAGCTGTTGGGTCAGTGACCGTCCGTCTGCTGCATCACTGGCTATCTAAAGTTCGCTATCCCCAGGCATTCGCACACCAGTGGTGTGCGCCCCGATGGCAAATGCAGCCGGAGGGGCTCTCGCAGGCTCCATCAGCAAGGCAGGTGCTTTCGGGCAAATCGGCACAGGTATGTACAACATGATCATCGCGATGCCATGACACGCCTAAGTCTCGCCAGCTGCTGAAAGCGTTGATGCATTCAACGCACAGCTTGCCATTGCGCGAGCCGTATTGGAGATCCCGTCCGGCCCACTTCCCATCGGGGTGGGTTTCCTCGGCTGGATACTGGACGATCCTCGGTCTCAAGCTCAGCAACTTCTGACTGCGGCGCTAAGAAACCGTGTGCGGGCTTTGTGGCTGACGGCAGGCAATGATCTGGGGCGCTGGGTCAGCTTTGTCCGAAGCTACGATGAGAACGCAGGTGACAGCCATAAGACACTCATCTTCGCGCAAGTTGGCTCCGCGGAGCAGGCCCTTACTGCTGCGCACGAGTGGAAGGTCGATGTCGTGGTTGCACAAGGCACGTTGCACTCCGCCCTCCCCTCGCTGCGCTTTCTCACACGCGCGATCTCCGCCGATTTTAGGTCACGAATCAGGAGGGCATGGTTTTGCTACCGCCCCGCCGGTCCTCACGCTTCTCCCCGAGGTCTTGTCGGCCCTTTCGGCCTCAGACGCACTCCCCGTGCTCGCCGCAGGCGGAATTGTCAGCGGCGCACACGTCGCGGCGTGTTTGGCCTTGGGAGCGGCCGGTGTTGTCGTGGGCTCCCGCTTCCTCTTCACGCCCGAGTCTCTCTACTCTGACCTGCAGAAGCGGGCACTTGTTGCAGCTGGGCCGACGTCCACAGCGCGGTCGATGGCCTTTGACCAGCTGCGCGGCACGCTGGGGTGGCCGGCGGGCACAGATGGGCGTGGGTTGATCATTCCCGCTGTCAGGGACGTAGAGGCTGGCACTGAGGTTGCAGAAGCACAAAAGAAGCTCGCGGAGGGAGAGCGCAGCGGGGATATGCACTCAGTTATCGTCTGGGCTGGTACGGGAACAGGACTTGTTTCCGAAATAAAGCCTGCAAAGGTAGGCCGCCAAAATTCAGCTTGCGCTGATACTCACTACTGAGCCACGCATTTGGTCTTCGCAGGATGTCGTGTACGAGCTGCACAAAAACGCCGTCGCGCGGCTCCTCGCGTCTGCGCTGCTTGTCCAGCCCACGGTAGTGCCTGACCTGTCTGACCCGTCCAGATAGTGAGAATCGCAGCATCCGCGTTTCCGCGTAGAGTAGCATGACGCATTCAAGGCTGTGTGGAAATTTTCACTCTTATCCGCACGATCACTGCTTCGCAGCAGAAGTAACTCTGATTGCGCAAACGTGTAATGAGATGAGCCAGTCTTCACTCGAAAAGGTTCGTGCGGCCACTTTCGTCATGAACATCCCAAACGTGGGCTAGCGTAGAGGCACACGTGCGGGTATATCTACGGAACAGCCTTTTGGAGCTTGTGATATGGCCCGAGACGGTCTGGTCTTGATGGACTAGCTCGATAAACTACTTTAGGAGGGTGGTGCGGTTTCCCAACTTTTGCATCGTGGTAACCCTCTTTTCTTTCTGCGAGGTACCCCATGCGGTATGCTACGCCACTGTTTCCACGACAACTTGGACCGTGAGCTCGTCCATGACGCCTGGCCTTGTTTCGCGCCTATACGTCTCGTAGGACAATAGAGATAGGACTCCCAGGCTACTGCTCCTTAAGGACAGCAAGTACTAAAAGCAGTGGCGTTAGTCGGTGGCATGTCAGCCATCAATCAGACAGCTGATCCCATAACAATGCCATTCAGACCCCTAGATGCGAACACTGAAGTCCGAAGTTGCCAGCCCCTGCCTCCTTATCGCGGCCACAGGTTGCACTCGTCGTCATTCATACGTACGGTATTCTGGCAGGAGCTAGTGCGCGCCGGAACAGTCCAGTGGATTCATCACTGCAAACGGCCGAGGCAAAAATTTCTGTCCTGCTTTGCGCCGGCCCCTCTTCGTGGTGGTTCCTTTGCAAGTAAGCATGGCCCACCATGGCGGCGGCCATGCGCGGAGAAAACCCTATTCACTGCCTTGTTTGCCGTCGCAAAGTTCTGGAATCACGCTCCGTCGAAGTGGACATGCCGGTTCAGACACCACCCTCCATCACGAAGCCATACACACCAGGTCGCACGCACCTTTCCAGTGGTGTAGGGCGCATATGATCGGCTTCGCTTGCAAGTTGCTGCAGACTCACTGAACCTCGATACGTCCTAGACCGCACACACTGGATCGCGATCCTGCTCGTACATGCCACATTTTCGTGTTCAATGCTACAACCTACAGGTACTCGCGTTCTATGGCGACGACAACAAATCATACGACGTGTACTTCCGCGCTCGCCCCCAAACAGTCGTCCTAATATTGCACACGCCAGTCCGACTTGTTCCCGTCTCTATTTAAAGACGAACGTCGCCTCGTGTTTTCCATCAATGAACAATCTCGACGACCAAGTCGCCCGAGTTGATGGAGTCCCCTTATCGACGTATCACGGCGTAAGCACGTTTATGGAAACGAGTTTGAAACAGAGACGCTGACCTTCAAGCACGACGACACGTTTAATGTGGCCAGAGACGGGAGCTGTAACGGCAGACTCCATCTAGCAAAACAAACGCCTGTGTCAGCACCATGCATATCACATACGACCACAGTTCTCACTTTCATAGCGCTCAAGACTGAATACAGATGAAAGAAAACAGCGCGGTCGTGAGTGAATGTGATGACGACATGTTTTAAGACACCGTACCGCAAAGCGGGTCCCCCTTCTTAATCTCCTGACCGTCCTTGACCCGGACCTCAACCACGACACCAGACATCGGCGCACCGACTGAACCAGGATCGGACGTTGCCTTCTCGCGAGACACAGTCTCGACCGCGGAGTTCTTGTCCTCGACAGACACCGCACGCACCTGAAACAATGCAGGTTTGAATGCAGGCATGGTTACCTTTCACATACGTCACTTACTTCACCGTTTACCTCGAACCAGACGTCGCGCTGCGCACGGCCCTCCACCACGGGCCCAACTGCCATCAGACGGATAATGAGCGTCTTTCCTTTCTCGATCGAGATGTGCATTTCCTCTCCGATAGAGGGGCGGCCAAGGAAATAGCGGGTTGGTATGACACTCATCGAGAGGGGGTCGGTTAGCGTATGAGGTCCCTGCATGCAGACAACGTTTTGATTTACCTAAGGTCGCCATACTTCTCGAGGAACCCTTGGTATTCTTCGAAGACCTGGTGTAATACCGAGATGAGTGCAAGGTACAAGCTCGACAGACGTCCTACGTGCTTTGGGATACATCACATACGATGTAACATCAGCGTCTGTAATGTGCTTGCCAAACTTGCTGCGCAGCTCAGCCTTGATCTTCTTGAAGCTTAAGGGTTCAAGTCTCGCGCCAGGACGACCGTCAATTCTAGGTTTGTTCCTGATGATCTTGCTCCTCAGAGGTTCAGGGAAGCCACCGACTGGCTGACCGAGGTAGCCCTGGAAGAACTCCACGACAGAGGAGGGGAAGTCGAGCTGGTCCGCGCGCTCAATCACATCTGCCTTCGACAGCGAGTTCTGTGTCATCCATTGCGCAAAGTCTCCAACCACCTTTGATGATGGCGTAACTTTGATGACGTTGCCGCACTACGTACGAGACACCAGGTCAGACTTGACATGGGCGCGACAACCACACTTCCGTAACGTACGAGACTGTTGGCTTCAATGTACTTCTTCTTGATCTCTGCACACGGAAATCAGCGAGCAGGACATAGGCGGAGCTGTGCGCTCGCTTACCAGTCCACTGGGTACCAAGTCCCAATTGAGAAGCTTGGAACTAGCCGAAGCCCCTTCATGAGAACATGTAAGAGAGGCATTCGCAACGTACACACCATGAGGTTCGTGTATTGACCACCAGGCATCTCGTGGTCAAACACACTGGAATCGGAAGCGCGGACATTCGCCTCGAAGCAACTGTACAACAGGCGCACTTGTGTCCAATACAAGTTCAGAGCCTGTATATCTGCATAGCGGATGCCTGTGCCGAGACCAGTTTGTTCAAGAGCCATACAGACCGCGCCCATGGGTGGCTGCGAAGTTAGGCCCGACATGCCTGATGAGCACCATCAGAACACCGTCCAGTGATACTGAGCACAAAAAGTCCTCACTGTCGATGGCAACGTCGATCACATCCGCGCCCGCAGCTGCCGCCGCAATCATGCTCGCGGTGGAAATACCAGCCGTATCATGAGAGTGGACGTGTATCGGTAGATCTGGGTACTTGCTGCGAATGGTACTGATAAGCCTGAGAGCAAGAGAGCATCAGCATCCGTAACAGGAATCCCAAGAATCACGTACAATCTGGCCGCTTCGGGCTTGAGCAGACCAGCCATGTCCTTGAGTCCGAGCACGTGAATGCCCTCCTGTACTAGCTGGTCTACGAAGTCAACGTAGTATTGCAATGTGTACTTGGTCTCCTTGGGGCTGGCAACATCGCCGCTGTAGCAGACAACAGCCTCTACAACACCGCCCGCCTTCTTGGCTGCATCGATGCCCAGTTTCATCTGCGAAATTCCATGATTTCCGATGGCCTCCATTGGCTACAGTAAACAAACTTACGTTCTCTACACCCCCAAATCAATCAGGTAAACAACGGAAGGATAACACCGTAACACACCAATGTAGTTCAGGGAATCGAAGACCCGGAAAATGTCAAGACCATTCTCGACAGCTTTCTTGGAGAAGTCATAGATTGCGTTGTCTCTACAAGGGAATTAGAATTGAAATGAATCCCTGGAACGCACACTGAATCTCACGGGTAACTTGTGTAACCAACTCCGTTTGCGCCACGGACAAGGGCTTGTAGAGGGATGTTAGGCACTAATCTCCGAAGAGTGCGCTACACGTGACATAGTAAGAGAAGGTATAATTTCATCCCAGCAGATAAAAGACGATACCAGACGTTCCCAAGGATCTTCATATAGGAATCGCATAGCAACGTCGAAGGTCGCGCCACCCCAGCACTCCAGACTGTACGCATTTGACAGCGCATGGCTGGTCTCCTTTGCAATGTTGACCATGTCAAGAGTCCGCAAACGTGTCGCAAGCAGCGATTGATGTGCGTCACGCCATGTCGTGTCCATGATGAGCGTGCCTGGATACTCACGGACGGCCTTGGCAAATGCCTCGGGGCCCTTCTCGACAATGATGTTACGCCAGCCGGACTCGCACGGGCGAGAGGTGTCGAGAGGAAGACCATTGGGGTCGTCGCGGTTCTGGAAGGTCGGAATAACGATCTCGTCCTTTAAGCCGGGTTCGCCCTGGGATCGCGTACGTGATTAAGATGGAGGCGAGGAACAATAGACAAGAGGTGCCCACAGTTTGACCCTTGATGGAACTGCCGTTGACGGCGACGTCTCCGAGGTACGCGAGCAGCTTTTGTGCGCGGTTCTGGCTCTGTACCAGCCTGAAGAGATCGGGGGTGTCGTCGATGAACTGCGGGACTTATACTGAGCGATGGAAACCCAGGATAAGCGCATGAACATACCGTCGTCCATGTTTTTCCGCCGATGAACACGTCGTGGGTCAACAAGCGGAACAAGAAGGGAATGTTCGTCTGCAATGTCATTCAGCATCTTGCGAACCCCAATGCTGGCTAAGAACAGCGCACCTTGACGCCACGAATGCGGAACTCGACAAGTGCGCGCAACATCTTACGACGGGCAACCTCGTAGGTGGTACCACTCACGGTGACTTTTACAAGCAAACTGTCATAGTGGGGCTTGACATAATCCAGTCGGTATGCGAAGAGACTTTACAAGTGGGATAGCATACCGTGATCTGAGCCCCAGCGAAACCAGAGCTGGAATCCAAGCGGACACCGTTACCACCGGCGCTGCGATACACCTCGATCTTACCGGTATCTGGTTGGAAGCTCTGCGACGCATCCTCGGTGGTGACACGGCATTGAATCGCGAAGCCGCGCTTCGTGATAGCCTCCTGCGTCAGACCCAGCTGAGGGAGAGTAGCACCTGCTGCGATCTGGATTTGCGCAGCGACGATGTCCAGGCCGGTGATTTCCTCTAGAGCGATGTATTCAGCGCCCGACTACCAACGTTTCTAAAAAACTGGGGCTCACCAGTGATAGTATGTTCGACCTGAATGCGCGGGTTGATCTCGATGAAGTAGTGTCTGCCCATCTGGTCGACCAAGAACTCTGCCGTGCCCGCATTTCTGTACTTCACACTCTTCGCGAGCCTAATGGCATCAGACAGTATCGCCTGCCGGATCTCCTCAGGAAGGTGCGTCGCGGGCGCAACCTCGACGACCTTCTGGTGACGGCGCTGCACAGAGCAGTCGCGTTCGAAGAGGTGGACAGTGTTGCCTTCACCATCAGCGAGAATTTGCACCTCGATGTGGCGTGGCCGCTCGAGGAAGCGCTCGATGAAGACGGTTCCATCACCGAATGCAGACTTGGCCTCGCTGACGGCGCGTTCGAACGAGTTCTTGAAGTCGCTCTGCTCGCGTACGACACGCATCCCACGACCTCCTCCGCCCATGGCAGCCTTGATAATGACTGCATTACGGAAAAAAAAAAAAAGGTACAGTGAAATTACGACAATAACAGCATCTTTGTCCGTCATACCTGGAAAACCGTACTCTTTGATAAACGCATCCGCATCGGTCCACGAGTCGACTGGGCCAGGAGTACCAGGAACGACGGGAACCCCGATTTTGATAGCTGGAAATGCCAAGTATATGCGTACGTATATTGAGCATCTTGGAACGGGGATGGATATCGAGAAACGTACTTACCAAGGGTTCGTGCCTTGGTCTTATCGCCAAGACCGTCGATGACCTCAGGTGTCGGCCCAATAAAAGCAATACCAGCTTGCTCCACTTTCCGAGCAAACTCAGCGTTTTCGGACAGGAAACCGTAGCTTTTCCGTGATATAAGATATACACATAGATAACTTCGAGACTCGATAGACTTACCCGGGATGGATCATGTCCACACCATGTTCCAACGCGATCCTAATGATGTCGTCTTGCGCGAGATAGGCTCCGACTGGTGTCAAGCCGGATCCAACTCTATAGGCCTCATCCGCCTACCGAAGCATCGTTCAGACCGCATACAGCCATCAAAACTGACGTACACACCTTTTGACGGTGCGCGGACATACGATCTTCGAAGGAATAGATCGCGACGGTGTGCATCGCGAGCTCATGAGCCGTTCTGAAAACTCGGATCGCGATTTCCTACAGTCTCGATGAGTAAAACACGTCATGGAACGTCAGTGGGACAGGAAACACAATACCCCACGGTTTGCAACAAGGATCTTTGTGAGGGGCCCGCCGTGGCCTGCGGACTTCCTGCGCATGGTCTGTATAGAGTGCACCGGGGTGCCCGGTACACTTGGGGTAACCGCGAAAATAGGAGCGAGGCGGGGGGGATGGAGAGATGTCATGGTGGTGTAGCAGTAGAGGCTCGGAGTTCGTGATTTGGAGGTCTAGGGAGGGATCTTATATAGCACCACCAAAGCTGCGTTCGGAGCCCAAACGGGGAATGGCTCGTACTGATAAGATTGTGCTGAAATTTACGGGATGATAGGAAAACGTGTGTGTGTGTATGATTTACAACGTCGTCGATATTTATCTGCAGCGCGAGGTCGAGCACAGTTCTACAGAGATAGTCAGGGTATGAGAAGCCAAGAGCGCCAAGTTGACAGGCGGTGGGATGGTTTGAGACTGGCTGCCACGGCGGAAGTGGTGGTGAGTGTGGATGTATTAATGCACGAAAGCCTTCGAGTTCACATGTACCCTATTTCTTCACAGCTCTTAGCGATCCTTGCAGTACATATCAGTCCTTTTCTGTACCATCAAGTCCGACCTGCCTTGCCCCCGCACATTATCAGACCCCAGCTCCTCGGCGCTCGATCCCTCCCCAATGGCACGTAAACAATGCCCCTGTTGTCCGGTACCTAAAGAAATAGAATAATGTGTGGTCCTATCTAATCTATATCATGTCTCAGGTCCGGAAAGTCCCTGCATAGTTCGACAAACAATCCGATGTGTGCATAGCCTATGGTTTTCGGTTTGCCAAGGGTATAATTGACTCTGCCCCCTTTGCTGCACTCTCCACTTTCTTCTGGTTGTTCTTCGCAACTGCATACACGATACCAGCAAAGAACCCCACCGCAACTGCCGATACCGAGCCAAATGTCACCAGGTCTCCAAAGAAGATCATCCCTGACGCAGCGACCGGAAGCTTGTTCAAGGCCCCAACCATGCTGACGGGACAACGTTTCAACGGCCTTGTTCGGCTGGGCGTATCCCGAAACGGAGATTTCTCACCTATATGTTGTGCTACTCGTCACACGGATGCACCAGGCTGTGGTATACGAGATACCCACGGCGGCTGCGCCCGAAAAGGCAATAGCGAACAGAAGCAGGCTGCGAGTTTCAGGCGGGCTGCGCAATACTAACTTGTAAATTGCTGAGAAAGCACACAAGTTCACGGCTTGCTTACAAATTGCGGTTCAAGTTCTCTGAGCCCCAATCCTCGACGACGAAAGAGAAGACGACAAGGACTGGGATAGACAGCAAATTGTTGTAAAACATGGAGTCCCAGTCAGAGAACCCGGTTGCTTTGATCCTCTTTCTCATAGCTAATACCTGTCGGGAGGTCAGACAATGATGATCCAGCCAGAAGGAATGCTTACATATGCTGCACTCGTGATACAATTTGCCAGCATCCAGAAATATCCCAAATTAAGAGTCTGCATGACGCCAGAGACCGCGGTCAACCCAGTGGTAGCATAGTCAGATGAACCAGCTGCGACGGCGTTACCCATGGCCGAGGTGACGTCCGTCCATGCGGCAATGACCGATGATATCACCTGGAGCAGCTCAGCTTCCGCCATCTCAAGCAACAAGAACGACTGACCATAAAGATGAAGGACACTAGTGTCAACGCGGTGACTCTACCGCCGAACCATATAACTTCTCCATATGCCTGTGCCAAGCTGATATAAGTCTACAGGTGCGAATTGAGGGATCATGGATCATACAATAAGTATTATGGTCAAATTTTTGAAGATTGTATACACCGGGATGGACAAAAATTGCTGTATGCATGTCAAACAGCCAAAACTCTGCTGAGCACCAAGAAGCACGCACCAGACTCTTTGAGCCTGTGTAGATGACGCTGACGAGGAGGACGCTGATAGGGAACCACATCTTGGCGTCTTGCACGTCGAAATTACGGAACGAGATAACACCCATCCTTTTTACGGTCATGACACATGCAACACAGACCGAAGATTGTATACACAAGAGCAAAAAATTCATGGAAAAGTTGCGTCCTGAGACGACGAACTGTAACACGGCAGAAGCCACTCAATCGCCTTAACGAGAAAGCTAAATACTCTCCGAACGCACCTTGTTCACTACTGTCATTAGAATCGATGCCAAGCAATAACATGCTATCGGTGCGACTGCAGAAACAGACCGTGGTCAGCAGCGCGCCAGCGGACGACCAGGAAACGGTGCAGATTCAGAAGGTACGCACTTGCCGATGCCGGACCAGTGTCCTTCGTGGAACCAGTTGCGACCGCCTTCTTCATCTCGACAATGTCCTCCTCCCCGAGTGCGACATGCCTGTACTCTCCACGATCAATGGGTGCACTACTGGACATGGGGAAGGACGGAATGTAGATAGATCAGTGAACGGCGACAGAACAGATCCCAACCCGAAAAGCACGGCGAGTGCGAGTGCGAGTGCGAGTGGTGGAAGTAAGGAGTGGAAAGGCCACAGAGGCAACGTGGTGGGGGTGATGGTAGTGAATAGTGAGACAAAGGATATACGTGGATTCAGTGAGGCAATATTTTTATCCTGTAGTGTCGAAGACGTATAGCAGCGCTAAAGCTAACAGAATTGTAACAATGCAAATAGCAAACCAGAGGCGACAAAACAGTAACGGCCCGGATCCTGCCCGTCACTTCCACGTGCGCCAAGCGCTCACTATATGGTTAAGCAGCAATTCTCCTCCGTGACTGATACTAGAAGCACGATATGCTGAAGTTATTTCCAAAGGCTAGAGCACCGCCTGGTTGTGCATAGAAATTGTGCCTTGGCCTGTCACTACCTGAATCTAGCCCATTTTGGCAGTACCAGTCTCAACGACCTCGACTTTTAAGCTTCAAACCTCAACTCTAGCAGCCCACATTAATCTCAACAGTTTTGTACAGCAAATGTAGAGTGATCTTGACGCAAAAAAGAGAACATGATAGCAGCAGCGCTATTTGACCAACTGTCCCTTGGTACCCCCAACAGAAGCCACAACTTCATCGTCCGTTGATGGTCGCCGTTGAGTCTCTTCTCGCCGTGGCTGTACTAGTCGAAGGCCCCGCCTTATCCGCACTGTTGGCTGGTTCATGGGGTATCCGGTTTGGATGGTCGGGGATCTTTGAGATCTCTTTCTTCGCCTCCTCCCAGGCCTCTAGGTTCTGCGCAGCGCAAGCTCCGTCAGACAGCTGGATAATGCTATCAAGGAGAAATGTACCTTCTTGCACCAGTCGCGATGGCTCCGTGCCATGTTAATAGCCATTTCCCGAAGATCAGCAACTTTTTGCCGCTGGAAGCGATCCAGGTCGGCCTGGATCGTCGAACCCGCGTACTTGAGATCCTGCGCCGATAGATGCAATGCATCTTCCAACTGGCAACAAGCAACAAGCAAATTGTCAACACGGCTCGTCGTGCGACGATGAGGGAGATATCCACGCACCTGAGATATGGTCTCTCGCGTCTTACTGATCCCATTCCGGCGCGCTGTCTCGGGATCCGCATCCATCATGCCATGTAGCGTGTAACTCAACGCGCTAAGCAGTCCCATCCCTGGGGCTCTCCTTCGTACAGGGTTGGGACCAGGATGCGGAGGGAGATATGCGGAGCCTGGATCCTCTGGCGTTTCTGGCGCTTGTGTATTAACCCCGTTCTCGCCCTGTGCGTCCGGACGCGATTCCTCTGGTGCCTCGCCCTCTCCACTAATCCTTGTGGCACTCGTCGATCGAGACTGTACGCGCCCGCGTCCCAGCGCTTCTTCCAACCGACGCGCCTCGCGCTCGCTCTTTTCGAGCTCGCTCAACGATTCGCGTCGTGCCTCTAGCGAGTCCTGTGTCATTTCGAGCTGTACATGTTTCTGGTGCCGATACACAAGCAACTTTTTAATGATCGACGCGAACTGTGAGTACTCGTGCAGGGGCTCCTGCCAATTCTGCTCTAGATCTTGCAACTGGCGGGAAAGGATTGAGGCAGGCCACTGCATAGGTAGAGCTTAGACTTACAAGGCGAGTTGTAGACATGTAGGTAGCATCAATTGCCTGGCCAGTCTTTTCGATCGAGGCAGAAAGCTCTCCCTCCTCATTGAGACTGAAACCGTTCCAGGCTGCACCAAGGTCCATATGGTCTTGGCCATACTCTGAAACAAATGAAGTCAGCGACGACGATTCCATTATTCATTTGATCTAGCGTTCAAGTGAAATTCCAAGCGTGACATTCTCACAACTGCCAGTCACAAGAGTCTCAAAAGCGAAACCTCACAGCAACGCACAAAGGCCAAAGCCGCTCACCTAACCAGCGCTTCATTGTTCTCCGAGTAACCTTCTCCATTGGCCCACTTACGTGCGCCGCGAATTTGTTCGTGAATACCTCGGAATCGATAAAACGCTGATCAGGACGGCGGAGGGGGTGTGCTGAAGATGGGTTGGGGAGGGCCTGATATGCAGGCGACGCGTCTGGATCCGTTGGATTGTGCGCAGGTGCCTTGAGAATATTCTTGGGTAATTGGGACAAGGGAGATGAATGCAGTACCTCCGTCTTCATGAGAAAGCCAAGTAGTGAGCCGTCCCATCGAAGCCATATGCAATGTGAGAGGGAACGCACCCAAGATACTTCGCCGTCCAGGAATCGGTGAAAGACGTGCTCATTAGAAAGAATTGGGTGTCGTGCGATGCGGTTCAGAAAGGTCTGGAGCATACGTCGGCGACGTGCAATCAGCGCTGTATCCTCACGCGCTTTGGCTTGCTTGATAGCATAGTCGCCTATTGTCTGCTTGGAGGGGATCGGCGGGATAATCAGGGTAGGATACAATAGCGCCAAGTTCAACCGCAGCGACTCGAATTCGGAGTAGCGATGACGGCTCCCAGTATTCTAAAAGTATCAATGTTTAGAAAGCTATGAGATGCGCTAGGATGGTTGAATGAAATACCCCTGCACGAATGACGTATGCGATGTACGGCGAGGTCGCGTTGTCTTGCGTCTTAATTGCATCCACTATCTATCCTCATGCCAAACAAGGAATGTCACAATGTCAACATGCAGCCTCAATTTTGGCGTATTGGAAGTTGGTAAACGCAGAGACATACCATAATCTCAACATCCTCCCCAGAATGCAGCCACTGATCACGCAAGCAGCAATAGTCGCTCTTGTATGCAGCCTGCCGCGGCGCACTTGAACCTAGCGATGGGTAAGGTGCGTGAGATTTGGGAGAGTGCAAGGCAGCCTGAGTAGGGGAGGATGGGATGCGAGCTAATTGAGAAGGAGGGGAGGAAGGCGCAGATACATTGACATGCGATGTCGACGACGCCGAGGACTGTGGAGGGTCCGTAGAGAACGGATTCTCGTCTTCGTATGGGTCCATATTGACGTTAATAATTCACGGGTAATAAAGCGACTGTAAGCCTATGTGTGGACTAAGCTGAACACGTTCCTCCGATGTCGACTGCACAAAAGGCGATGCTTGGACGTACAACACCTTGCACAGCAGGATATAGTGCAATACCCGCCAACAAATGAGAAGGCGCAGACGGACTGAAGAGCACAGTAGTCGGGCTAGGAGAGGGGCACGGCCTGAGTGAAACGTTCGTCGACACCGTCTGCGAGAGAGAGAGAGCGTCCGGGACTCCGCTCGGGGTTGCTCCTTGAAGCCTCCTTCTGTGGCGCCAAGCATCCTGCCTTTTCTGGTATCTCTACAGTTCACTCCTCAGGCTACACACGACGGCGAGTCAACGATGTGTGCTTCAAAAAGGACAAAATGGATGCGCATTGAACGTGAATTATACATGGACCATCATAGTACTGCTGCAGCCAGACACTCTAGATTGTGGTTTAAGGAACAGGAAAATCACATCATGTCCAGTCACCGTTGCTATGCGATGATGCGCCAGTGACACCCCAAAAAAAAGTGTCTAACTCGATGGACGTACATCGTTTGATTGGCCTCGAAACCAACGTTCACGATCTTCACAGTATTTAGATAGATTGATTCATTTAAGCAGCGCAAGATTGGTTTGGCACTCACATTGCCTTCGTGCAGGCGTGCATCTAAATGAATACGTCGACTATTGGTCTGGCTCTCCTTCCTTCTCAGGGTTGAGTTCCGCGGCTGCTGCCATGAACCTGACCAAAATTTGGGCTGAGTACCCAGCAACGCGACAAGGATAACTCACTGAGCCGCATGCAACCCCGCCAGAGTGCGCATCGAGTCGAGATCAAACTGCAACTGCTCGAATAGATCGGCAGTCTGCCCGACAGCTCTCGACATGCGTGTCAGACTGCTTGCAAGCTGCGCGTAATGCCTTTCCTTTGCCTGCGTCGCACTGAGAGATTGAGACTGGCTATTCATGAGGGCAGTTTACGGCGTGGTTACTACAACTCTATTAGCAAGGCTCGAAAAAGTAACTGTGTGACATGGGAGTGACGCGTCGTGCTATTTCATCACGACACCACTAAGTACTGCGCGTCGCGCACGTCAGAGCGGCAAGTCGATTGACAAGGAAAGATATACGCCACATAGTTCAATCTACAGTGACTCCAGACGTTAGTGAAGATCGATGCAATAATACCTCGCTCAAATCCCGACCCTCGTGATCTTCAATCCTGAATGAGAACTGCAATTCTTGCAGTCCAAAATCGCATCCTTGTAGCAGCCGTTCGCGCAAGCCCTCCACATTATGCGGGTTCAACAAGCGAACTGCTTGCATAGACATGCCTCCCAGGAATGAGAGAGAGAAGAACAATGCAGTCCATGCGTTCTCGGTAATATCTTTCTCCTGGAAGTGTAAACCGAGATGGGTAACTGTGGGAGGTACCGAATAGAACTTCTTGACGGGCAACGGAGCACTATATCCGTAGATTATGAGGTGTTCCAGTTGTGGACAGTACGTCTGTATGCAATTCATCGTCCACTGGAAGTCGGTGAAACGGATATCCGTGAAAGAGAGATCCATGATGAAGAGATGGATTGATCTAATTTGCTGCCCGTGCAACAACAAAAAGCGCTTTTGACTTTCAATACTGACAGTGTCCCGCAATGCAGCCCCAACGCCGATAAATACTTGACGGATGGATGAGCGAGTCGGGACGTGGAATTGGTGCGCCGTGCAGTAGCTCGGATGCACGAATACTGTTTGCGCGTCTGGCAGCTGAAAAAAACGAGCGACACAGGTGCATATATCGCTTTGTACTTGCACACGGGCAACGGCCAGGATGATGGTGCGTAGGCGACGGAACAAGTGGAGGTGTGCGAACCAGTCGCTGATGGAGAATGGCATATCCAGAGAGAACAGCACTTTGCGTATTGATGAACCGCACGTGGTGCTGAATGCCTCCAGGCAGCGGCTGGAAACCCGGTCTTGAAGCCGAAAAAACATGAACGTAGTGAGAATTTCAAGGTTCGGCGTAGAAAGAAAGATGTTGGTGAGTAGGTCGTCCTCGTCGACATCGCCTCCGTCCAAACGGTCGAGCACATTCAGGTCTAATCGCCGTATCCACCAACCAAGAGGGCAGGCATCAATGCTGGACTGCCTAGACTCTGTAAGCGTGCGGCTGAGGGACTCCAAATGACGGAGTCCGGTGACGTGTACAGCTTGGTACAGCAATGGCTTTACCAGCACGTGCCATTCCTTGCAGGTAAGCATGAGAGACATGAGAGACCTTCGCGTAGACTTGTACTCCTGGATATCATAGTTTGTACTGTATGAGTGGAACCAGGTCTCGGGGGTAGAATTCGGGTGGTCGAATGGATCCGAAACGTCAACATCAAGGACGCCTGGCACTGTTGACGGTGCGAAAAGTTCGAAGACTTGCAGCCAGATGTCTGGAAAAAGACAATATTTCTGGAGAGGCAGTCATTGAGCACAACATTTCAGAGCTAGAGCGAGAAGAAAGAACAGACATTCATAGTCGAGGTCTAAGGTCAACAATGGCGCATCGCGTCGCCTACTTGCCAATTGGGGTTACGCGTCTTGAATGAATAGGCATCGCACACAAGGTAAACGACGATCGACAGCATTCGGAAAGCAAGTAGTGAATTCATGCGATCGGGCTTTTCAAAGGACAGTTTCCAGAATGGCAATTGCCACTGTCAGACATTCGAATTCGGCAAGTGGCTTGGAATTTGATTTTGAAGGACGCTTCATGTCTCACCCCGACATCCTCTAATTCTTACAATCTCCAGGACATGCCGAAGAAGGGTTCCGGTCATCCGAAACCTAGTGCATCCCATCAGCGAGGCGGGGGGCACAGCACAGGGACCACAGGCCATCGGAGAAAAAACCATCGACACACCGACGATGCCAGACCCGATAGCGCGATAGATGACGCTGCTTCTGGTTCACAGGAAGAATATGACGCTCATGAACGAGCTGAACCAAGTGAGCTTGACCAGCTTCGTCGAGCCGACCGTACCCTTCACGAGTTTCAGAGACGGTCATTGATGTCCCCGTCGCCATGTGGGTAAGGATCGGTTCACCAAGAACATGTGTCTCGCACTTTGATTTCTCACAACGAGTCTATCACCAGGATTTTGACCACTGCGATCCGCGTCGCTGCTCTGGAAAGAAACTTTCCAGGCTAGGACTCATCAAAGAACTTAGAGTCGGCACTCGCTTCCGTGGTGTCGTTCTTTCGTATGTCTATTTCATTCGAGTGCCCGCATTGAAGCCTGAAGACGACGGCAGGCCCAAAGCCAAGCAGGTCATCTGTCCAGACGACAGAGGCCTTATCTTGAAAGGCGGCATTGCTGTTGTCGAATGCTCCTGGGCACGACTAGACGACATTCCGTTCGGCAAGATCTCTAGTCCTCACGAACGTCTGTGTAGGTTATTGTATCCCACTCGTCTTTAGTCTGACTGAACCCCGTCCCGTTAGTGCCCTATCTAGTTGCTACTAATCCAACAAACTACGGCAAGCCCTGGCGATTGAATTGTGTAGAGGCACTTGCCGCCGCATTCTACTTGACAGGCTTTGATGCCTACGCCGAAAGGCTGCTTGAAAGCTTTGGATGGGGAGGTTCCTTTTGGGTGGTCAACCGGTACGATTCTGCACTGTTATTGTTCTGACATGACCATTTCACGTGCGGCACATAGACCGTATATCGAGAAATATCGGACATGCAAAACGGCAGACGAAGTCACTGCCATGCAAACACGAATATTGGAGGAATTGCAATTAAGCTATGAGGCATCACGTACCAAAGGCAGGCATCTCACGCTGGTTCTGACAGCAAGAAAACTTATCGCGGAGCTTACTATATGTTATAGACGCAGATGAAGATGAGGACCTACTGGTAGCAAACCCCAATCACAGATCGCACGATGAGAGTGACGAGGACCCAGAGCTAGAATCAACGTAATACCGCTCGACGAGAACGTAGACACGAATAATCGACATTATACTCTACTACAACAAAGACGGTGACATCTCCAGGACTGCTCTGGGCCCTCGTTCTGTATAGTCCAACTTGGAGACAAAATTCTTGCCGTTCGGATCGTGGAAAGTAATCTATAAGTGATTGTTGTGATGATGTCTAAGTACCTGAAAACGATGTGTCACGTACTTTGGCGACGATACTAGAGCCCAGGAAGGCAGCGAGGCCATCACCCTTCTCCCTAAACTCCGCAAAATACTCTGGTACTTTAACGAGACGTATGTATCGCGGCTGGACCTCGTTTTGCTGATCTGGGTTGCTGAGTATCCAATGGCCTAGTCGAGATTGCAGTGCGGGGCCAATTCCTGCATGATCGGACACAACGCGTTAGATATGAAAGAACCAGAAAAAACCTCATGCACCTACCCTTAACGTGACCAGTCATATCGCCGGTGACAAGCAAGCCATTCCAGATATACTGTCGCTGGTCCACTTCCGTCAGCCCCACTGCAAGCCCTACCACGTTCTGCAGCGGCATATACAGGCCCTCGCCTTCTTCCTTCTCCCGCCGCAAACCCTTGATGACGTTCAATAGACTAGGCTCGAACAGTGGCTCGCAGAATCGATGTCGTTCTTTGCCTAGAGTAACCTCTTTGCCACGGAACTCGACGGTTACTAGGTCCATCGCCTCGATCTCTTTCGCTCGCGCCTGCTCCGCCGCGCTCGCTTTGGCTGTCGCGCGCTTCTTCATGCCGCTCTCGATGACTGCTTTCTCCTTGCCTGCTACGAGGACGGCAGCGATATCTGTTACACCCTCGTCCTCAATCTCACGTGCAGCCTCGCCGTCAACCGGCACCTTGACAAGTCCCTCTCGCCACACCTGTCGTGCGAGCGTGCGCAAGGCTTCTTCCAGTGCAGCATCATCGAGTGGTGCATGGGGAGGCGAAATCGTGGACATAACCGAAGTATTGGTGCGCATGAGGTGTGCGAGGAAACGCTCGCAATCATGCGTACCCAGACGGACTATCGTGCGCGCGCTGTAAATGGGGTAACCATCATATATGGGGGTAATGTCCGACCGCGCGTCACCAATGTCTACAACGACGCCACTTAGCGTGTTTGCAGCATAGAGTTGGGCCATCGGCCGGTCCAGAAGACTGAACGCGGCAACATTGAAGCGCTCGAAGAAAAGCTGGCAGGTGCGCTCGTAGGCTTGCCTTGACATACCAGGAAACATACTGAGGAGAACGGGAGACTCGTTCTGTGCTCGACGGAGTTGCAAGCCCGTAAATAGGACGTGTTTCCTGTGAACAAAAAAAAAAAAAAAAGAGAATAAGAGTATCCAGTTGACAGACCATGTTTGTTTTGGCCTCACCAAAGTGCTTCCGCTTGAACCCAATCTCGGATATCTCCATCAGCAAAGGGCCATGAAACGATGATGTCCTGACCCGCTGCCAGTGCCTCGTCCAGCTGAGGCCCAACAAGGTAGTCTGTTACCTTGATAGTTGAAGGCTGGGGCATGGTCGACGCTGCCCGACTTGTCGAGGCCGAAGGCTGCACTTCCAGCCCATCTCCCGAACCGACAGGTTTTCCATTAGCTTGGCTGATGCCCCCGTTGGCAAATTGTAACTCGAGTACATTCAAAACATTGCTTCGCACCCCCACACGCGCTGCTATTTCCTGCGGAATCACAAAACGTAAGGGAGTCTTGACAGTAGTAAGGTGGCGAGAAACATACCACGGTGGGCGCGCGAATCAAGTCATGGAGGCCAAGGCCTGCGCGTACAAAAGTGCGGCCTGTTTCAATAACCACGATACTCGAGTCGCGGAACGCGATGTTGCTCATGGTCACAAAACTACTCGCGTTGTTTGTCCTTCTTTTGGCTCAGCCTGATGTTGTCTCAGAAACTCTCCTTCGATTCTTCCACAATGAATTCAGGATAGCCAAAGAGGCAATGCCACATCGTGACGGGCATATACTGGATCCGTGTCTATGCCGTTTCATAGGCATAAGAATGTCGAATTATAGAGAAAATTTTCAAATGTGCTGGAGCACGGGACGCCAATCAAATGTGCACGTGCCGGCTGTGCGAGGTCCTGATACGTTAGATGCGACGCCATTGTCAATTTTATGCAGACCGATTGGCCACGCGCCCAATCCTTGAGACCGAATGAAACTCGTTTAACTCATCATATGAATGTCCAAATAAGGAAAGTTTCCATTGTACGACCTGCTCAGTGACGGCCGTCCAAATACCGAGCGACGCACGGACTTGGGATCTGTTTCTGTCCATCATACTCGCCCCTTCATTGTCATTTGGCAGCCTACATTGTCATGTGGTCACCACTGAATATCCCCGAGTCGACACAAGAACCGTTCACCGACTATTCGCGGTGGAGGTTGCGGGATACGGATGATGGTCGTCATGTCTGGGATTATCTTCGGACAGACGAAGAGTGCGTGACGAGACTTCAAAGGGATTATGAAAAGTACTGGATGGGTCTGCCCTTGGTACGCCCACGCACCGGCGAATATGTGTTTCTGTTGACCTTTCTCTTTATGGCAGAACGTCCCGTCATTGCCTGTCCCCGACACGCCCATCCAAGCAGCTCGGAATGGCTACACGTTCTACAAAAGATTGCAGTCTCCTGATGGACACTGGTCAGGAGAGTACGGCGGACCAATGTTCTTGATCCCGGGCCTAGTCATCGCTTCATATGTCACGGGGGCACCCTTCCTCGAGGAAGAACGGCTGGAGATTGCACGCTATGTGCTGAATCGTGCAAATGAGGACGGCGGATGGGGCTTGTACGCGTCGTATTTCTTCACAACAAAACTCAAGTTGATTGCAGCTACTAGACACATAGAGGGTGACACGACTGTGTTTGGCACCGGGATGAATTACGTCGCTTTGCGACTGCTTGGAGTGTCATCCGAGTATCCTGCAATGGTCAAGGCTCGGGCCACTCTTCATAAACTTGGTGAGCGAGGCAGCGTATAGTCCTGAACCGATCTGATGGTAGCCGGCTAGGTGGAGCCCTTGGCTCTCCGTCTTGGGGGAAATTCTGGCTCTCTGCTCTGAATGTATACGAGTGGGAAGGAAACAATCCTATACCCTCAGAGCTTTGGTGAGTGCCCCTTCTGAATGACTATTGATGCGCTTTCTTAGATCGTCCAGGCTCTTGCCAGAATGGCTTCCTTTCCATCCGTGGCGGTGGTGGGTTCATGTTCGCCAGGTCTTTCTTCCTATGGGCTATCTTTACGGCGTTCGTTTCAAGGCTGAAGAGGACGAGCTCATACTTTCGTTACGCAAAGTGAGGGTTACGACCTCATATTTGTATAATGAGGGCCAACCAGTTTATCAGGAAATCTACACACAACCATACGAGACAATAGACTGGCCTGCACAACGCAACAACTTTGCTGAATGCGACGTCTATGCGCCTCATAGCTCTCTCCTCAATGTTGCGAATGAGATACTGGTAATGTATGAACATTGCAGCATACCGCCATTGCGCCGTGCGGGGCTCGACAGGGCATACAAGTTGATTGTCTATGAGGACGAAAACACGGGTTGCCAAACACTCGGGCCGGTTTCGAAGATGTTGAACCAAATAGCCCGTTTCCACGCCGAGGGGCCGGACAGCGAGGCCTTCAAGCTGCATGTTGAAAAACGACGCGACTTCATGTGGCTAGGACAGGAAGGCATGATGATGTGCGGTACAAATGGTAGCCAGTTGTGGGACATCGGGTTCATTACGCAGGCGCTGGTCGAGACGGGTCTCGCGAGAGATGCGGACAACCGGAAAAGCCTCATCGGTGCACTCAAGTGGCTGGAGCAATGCCAGATACAAGAAAATCCCAAGCACATGGAGAAGGCGTTCCGCCATCGAACGAGGGGTGCCTGGCCATTCAGTACGAAAGAACAAGGCTATACTGTCAGCGACTGTACTGGTGAAGGCTTGAAGTCAGTTCTGTATCTGCAGAACCAGCTTGAGTATGTGGTGTCTCTGAATGCGCTCTAAATATTGGACTGCTCACAAGTGCATTTCTTCTCAAGCTTTACACCAGACCTTGTGTCTGAGCAACGCATATATGATGCCGTGGACACACTGCTCAGCGTACAAAATGCGAGTGGTGGAATTGCCAGCTATGAGTTAGTCCGGGGTCCAAGATGGGTCGAGTACCTAAATCCCGCCGAGGTTTTCGGTAAGTTGGGACGCTGATCGACCCCAGCCTTGCTCACGCTCTATAGGTAACATCATGATCGAATATGAATACCCGGAATGCACGACGTCTGTGATCACCTCGCTCTCCATCTTCCGCAAACACTACCCGCATTATAGGTCTTCTGATATTGAGTACATTTTTAAATGCCGTTCCTCGTCACTATTGCCATATGTTGATATTTGTATCATAGAGTCACGATTCAGGGAGCAATCAAGTTCTTGCACTCAATCCAGAAACCCGAGGGTGGCTGGTTCGGTTCGTGGGGGATATGCTTCACGTATGCGACCATGTTCGCACTGGAGAGTCTTGCGCTCGTGGGCGAGACGTACGGAACGAGCGAATCTGCACGTCGCGCTTGCGACTTCCTGCTAAACAAGCAGCGTGAGGACGGCGGATGGGGGGAGAGCTATAGGGTAGGCCACGACAACCTACGTCCTCAAACCCTCATTTTGAACTCCTGCCTTTAGACGTGCGAGACTGGCAAATGGGTCGATCACGAGAACACTCAAGTGGTTCAAACGTCTTGGGCAGCAATGGCACTTATGTTCGCAATGTATCCTGACCCTGACCCCATTGCCAAGGCGGTCTGCCTCGTCATGTCGCGTCAGCTTCCTGTAAGACCTCTTGTGCTCTGCCTATGACTGCCTGGCTGAGTCTGTTCTTTCTTGCAGGACGGCTCCTGGGCCCAGGAGGCAATCGAAGGCGTTTTCAATAAGAGCTGCGCCATCTCTTACCCGAACTTCAAGTTCTCCTTCACTGTGTGGATGCTGGGCAAGGCTCAGAAGTATCTTGAGGAAAAGGGTGCTTTGGGTTTGGTGCAAAAATATGCATCGACAAGACGTTGATTCTGCTCTCTGATTTACCTGTCGTCATAAATTACAGTTGCTTGTGAAACTAGGGTCTATTGAATTCTCATCGTGGCTCTGACCTTCGCACTTCAACATTCACGTTCTACGCTCTGAGGCACCCTTGCTAAAGACAAGAGAGATATGTCTTAGTGATGCACCGTGTAATTCAAGAATGCGAGTGCATCATCGCTGTCCGCCAGACTTCCGAGAGGGATTCGTTGTGCGACATGAGGGCCTCAAGCAGCCGCGATGTGCTTATCATTGTAAATGCTTGCAGATATAGATGCATACACATTACCGACAGACAGTTTGACAGTGTCACTCCTCTCAGACTGGCGTCGTTTGGTGACGTCGGGACCGAGGAACGCGTTCGTCCTGCCTGCGGCGCGTGGGAACGCATCTGCGCACGGGACATGCGAACTGTAGAAGAGGATTGAGAATGTGTAGATTTTCGCCTCCGATAGATGTTAGGATCATTTCGGTAGACCGGCTGGCTCTAACTGAAGGAGAAATCGTCCAAACCGCTCGGACTCAGGGGGGGTCCAGATTGAGCAGCTTTGTTACACATCCAGTTGCAAGGATGTGCCTTGGCTCTTTCGTCCATCTCAGATGTGTGGGGTGTGGTTCCTCATCAAGAACTCCCGGGGATGCTCACGTAGGATAGGATATGGGGAACTCGCTTTGGTCATCTCGACGATTGCAGAAGTTTGCCTATGATTGTTCGGAAGATATGCATTTCAGCAGCTTTATACCAGCGGCGACAGACGGGGCTACAGGCGTATAGCGATGTAGTGTCCTCTTCCTGTTGTCGACATCGCCAATACTTTGCATGGTGAACTTTTTGTGTGAGATCCAATGAATTAGGTGAATATTATTGTCTGGCTTTACCGTCAACTGAATCACGTCGTAAGGGACGACGACCACCAGACCTCCAACGAGTGTCCGAAAAGAACCCAACGACTACGCGAGGTGCCTGGGTGCCCAGGGTTAGTTGTCAGTGAAAAGAGCTGTGTGGGTGGCACGTGTCGGCAGGTACTAGAATGGCGGCCTACCGCAGGACCTAGAGGGGCGTGCTGCGGACGTCCACCGCGCCGTCGGGGTACCGAACAGGCGGGGGCGAGGCGGTAGTCCGCAGTGGCGATCGCTTGGCCGCGTGCCGTATAGAAAGCGCTGACGTTCTCTGGAACGATAAGGAGACTTAGATCGGGACATCTGCTGCCATAGGCGAGGGCTGGGACTTTGCTCGGTGCTGTTGCGGGTGGGGCTGCTCAATTCTTGCCGTGGTCGGTGCTAATACCATTCCAGGTGCCATCAAAGAGTTAGCCGTCCACAACAAGAATTGAGCAGCCCCTTTGTTCGCGGATGGGCCCATCGACTTTGGTGAGTAGTCAAGGGCATACCTGGTGACGATCGGTCGGGCCGAATTTGAATACCTCGGGCTGCCGTGGTACGCGTCCTATCTCTGCCCTGCCCCCTAGA
Organism: Albatrellus ellisii; assembly: GCA_003314395.1. NCBI lineage: Eukaryota > Fungi > Basidiomycota > Agaricomycetes > Russulales > Albatrellaceae > Albatrellus > Albatrellus ellisii. The sequence goes on along the minus strand of QLPN01001903.1, from coordinate 16,986 downwards.
GCAGCTTGAAGAAGACGTTAAATGCTGTGTAGGTACCGATTGGTTAGCACATCGTCCAATCAGAGCAGGTGGATGTCGATTTCTTCGGTAACAAAACATTCTTGAAAGCTGTCAATGTGAGTTTGGGGTCTTCCATAATCACGATAGGGGGTTTAGTCTGGGAGTCGATGGCTAGGAATCTAAGATATGGACACGTAGAGTCCCAGCTGAGGTCATGATCAAGGCTGGGCGAAACACAGGGTTCACATGTAGCATGTCACGGCGTAAAGGGCGATCATTATTCGGGCCTCCTTCTGGGCAGTCACCTGAGATTGAGGTATTAGTATTTCTGCCGCGCCCCTATACGTGCATGGGGTCTGCGGGGAGACAACCGTGCTCCCATGTCCCCCCCGCCGGGGGGGCATAGTGTGAGAACCACGGGCTGCCGGCCGCCGCTAGCTGCTATCTGGGGCTGGTAAATAACACCGACGCTGAGAAAAGCTGTCTTCTAGTGAATCTAGTTGGGACTAGTAATGAGGAGTATTAATTGTGTTCGCGACTGGAGAAGGTTGTTCACGCGGCTCAGTATGATGATGATGATGATATTGGTATCGCTTTGCCCGACGTGCTTCATACGAGCCTTGGTGTTACACGTAGTAGCTTGAGCTGCTAGGCAAGGACTCAGGCCAGCGATGAAACAACTACGTCGCGCAACGCCGTGATTAGCCCACCGTGACGTAAGTTATGGATACGGTTATGCTACTAGTGGCGTCTCTACTAGCAGCGACCACTTACATTTTTGTCTCATCTCATACTTTGCACCGCTGCCTCCGCTGACCCCCGTGCGAGCCATGTCAGACAAGCGGCGTGCAGAAATCGAGGCTAAACGTGCCAAGCTCGCTGAGCTGCGCAAGGCGCGCGCAGACCGCCAAAAGGCCGACAATGAGCGGCGCAACTCTGAGGTCGGTGTCTTGCGTCGTCCGCTGTCCCCGCTGGTGCCGGTGCTGAACATACACATGTTGGTGCTGACTGCACACAGGCCGCGGCGACCTTCAACGCGCGCCGCGACGTCGACTCGTTGGTGAATCTACTCGTCGGCGACAGCGCGGGCTCGCTACCCGGCCTGCGCAGTCCCGAGCTCACGCCGCTATCGTCCGCCCCTGGGACGCCCTCCATCAGCCACATCCCCAGCCTCCCTGGGCCATCCGCCCTACACACGTCGGGCCGCATCAGCAGACAGAGCGATGCCGCGTCGGACCGCATCAGTATGGGCGCGACCATGGTGCATTCGGCGACGGACCATGTGATCGATCGGTGGGCGCACGCTGCTCACGTCTACGTCTGCCGCCCCCGCCTGACTGCGACTCTACCAGCGTGATGACGTCGCGATTTATGCCGGACCTCATCGATGTCGAGCAGGAGCTCTTCGAACTGCCGCAGCGCGTGCGTCTCTCCACGCGTTGCGTGTTTATATTTTTCTTTCTTCGACTGATTGCGCCTTCTGCAGGAACGCGTCACGTACAACAAGGAGGTCCAGACGGCAGACCTGGAGGGCGGGACTCCGCAGGCGTCGGAGGAGGAGATCCGGCAGCGGATTCTGCGTGAGCGCGAGGTGCTGGATGCGGAGCGGCAGCGCGAGAAGGAGCTTGAGGAAGAGAGCGTGCAGCTGGACAAGGAGATCGAGCAGGAGACGCGAGGTCTGTCAGCCTCGCTGCCACGCGCAGGCCGGGCTGACGATCGTGACTGTTACAGAGTTGACTGAGGAAGAGCGGACGAGCATCTTCGCAGCGCCTGAGTTCCTCGACTTTGTCGAGCAGTCGTCCAAGATCGTGCAGCGCGCGCTGAACGACAACTATGACTACATCCGGGACTACACGATGGGCGCCGAGGCGGGAGGGTGCGTCCGTCTCTGCATGGGCTATACTGACCCGCCGACAGTGTTTACAGGGACGACTCGGAGGGCAAGCGCGTCAAGCGGGTGTGCACTTTCTGGGACGAGCGGTACTGCAAGAACCGGTCGATCACCGACGTTGACTGGTCGCCAAAAGTGCGTGCGGTACCTGTCCATACAACGCCATGGCTGACACACCACATAACACAGTACCCCGAGCTGAGCGTGGCATCGTACAACAAGAACCCCGCAGCACTCAACGAGCCCGACGGCATCGTTTCGGTGTGGAACCTGCACCTGCTGGAGCGGCCCGAGTTCGTGTTCCACTCTCAGGTGCGTGCGGCCTCGTACTGCACTGCGGAGCTTGTGCTGAGATGCAGGACACGCGGTGCAGTCGGACGTGCTGTCGGTGACGTTCTCGCCATTTCACTCGAACCTGGTGTTTGGGGGGACGTACTCGGGGCAGATACTGCTATGGGACACGCGGTCGAAGCACCTACCCGTGCTGAAGACCCCGCTGTCCGCGGCGGGGCACACGCACCCCGTGTATGCGATGCAGATGGTGGGCACGCAGAACGCGCACAACCTGATCACGAGCAGCACGGACGGGATGGTGTGCAGCTGGCTGGTGGACATGTTGGCGCAGCCACAGGTGAGCGTCAGACGATCTATTGTGAGTTAGACTAGAATACATGGGGTGCTAGGAAACGCTGGAGCTGGCACACGCGGGCCACAACAAGACGGGGGAGGTGGCGATCACAACACTGGACTTTCCGGACAACGAGACGACGACGTTCTGGGTGGGGACGGAGGAGGGGAACGTGTACCAGGCGAACCGGTACGACCGGGCGGGATCAAAGGCAGGCCTGAACCAGTACGACGTCTACCGCGGGCACTCGGGACCGGTGATGGGGCTGCACTTCCACCCTCTGCTGGGGCCGGTGGACTTTTCGGACCTATTCCTGACATGCTCGGTGGACTGGACGGTGAAGCTGTGGCGGGCCAAGTCGCTGACGAAGCCGTCGACGGCGGCGCAGACGGTGGGGCCGATATACTCGTTCGAGGAGGCGGACGACTATGTGTACGACGTCAAGTGGCACCCAGCCCAGCCTGCGGTGTTCGGGAGCGCCGACGGGGCGGGGCGGTTCGATCTATGGAACCTGAATATAGACACGGAGGTCCGTGGCGGGGGTTTGCGGTTGTTCCTTGGGGGTGAGCGTGCGTTGCTGACGGCGAGGACAGGTGCCAGTGGTGTCGACGTTGGTGAGCGCGGAGCACGCGATCAACAAGGTGGAGTGGGACCGGAAGGACGGGCGGCGGGCGATGATGGGGGGCAGCGACGGGCGACTGTACGTCTACGACATCGGGGACATGGCGATACCGCGGGAGACGGAGTGGAACGACATGCAGAAGACGATTGCGGGGATCGTGGGTGGGGGACAAGCGAACGGGGTGGCGGACGCGGACGCGGGGCGGAACGTGGGCGGGAGGTAGGGGATGGTGGCGTGGAGGAACAGCGGCGGGGACCCGTGGTACCACACACATGGCATCGGAGCTGTGGATGTAACCGTATGATAGCAACTGCCCGATCGGGGGAATTACATATTCGGGGTCCTCAGGAAAGCAGAAGGGATCGGAAATGGAGCGGAGTGGGAGTTCCGAAGGGCACTATATAGTAGAGCACGACGGACAACAGGACCCTCGCCACCGACAATGGCGACGCTGCGTCATTTGTCCGCCATCCCCTACTCTCTCCTTCAAGCCTTGGCCCCCGCCACCGTTCTCCGCAACATGTCTCTCCACTTCAAGCAGGTGCGCCCGTCCCCCTCCCCGTCCCCTCTCTCACCTCCATCCTCCATACCCCAGGCTCCCCATAAGTGGGTCGCGTCCTCTTGCCATTCTACTCTCCCCACTGACTGTCTGCCGTCGTCTCGTCGCAGACTTCTCGCGTGCGTCTTGCCTGTCCTGCCCTGTATACGCTGCCCGCTGAACATCCCCACTACCATAGCATCCCTGGCCCGATCGAGGTCTCCGATGAGGTGCCCTTCCTCCCCCATCCCCTCGCCTACCCGCTACTCACCCTATACCTAGGTCCTCTTTGCCAATGCCCAGCCCCCCCTCTCCCACACGTCCCCCGACTTTGTCTCCATCTTTGGAGACAGCATCCGTATGACCCAGTACGCGTTCCATCCTGCTTACCTGCTGGGCCGCATTGACTCGCTCCGCTTCTGCAGGGAGGTCGTGCGTACCACTACTGGCCTGCCCTTCCTGATCTCCGGCTCCGGAACACTCGGCTGGGACCAGGTACACCCCATCCTCCGTTTCAGCCCTGCACTGCCCGCTGACGCGCCGTCCCTCCAGGTCGCCTCGAACCTCGTCGAGCCCGGCGAGGACGTGCTCGTCCTCAACTCAGGCTACTTCGGCTCCGGCCTTGCAGAGTGGTGAGCAGCGTGCAACTCGGCTAACCGTGCCCGCCTAACTACACCAGCCTCGAGACGTACGGCGCCAAGGTCGACCAGATCAAGGCCGACTTTGGCTCGCCAGTGCCCCTACCGCTCGTCGAGCAGGCGCTGCAGGCCAAGAAGTACAAGATCGTCACAGTGACGCACGTTGACACTTCCTCCGGTGCGTCCCCTCTCCTGGCGAACCTCACACCAACGCTGACCCGCCGCAGGCGTGCTCTCGGACCCAGAGGCCATAGGCAAGATTGTGAAAAAGGTCTCCCCCGACACGCTACTCGTCGTCGACGCCGTGTGCGCGATTGCGAGCGAGGAGATGCGCATGGACGACTGGGGCGTCGACGTCATCATCACCGCGAGCCAAAAAGGCCTCAGCGCGCCCCCGGGCCTCAGCATCGTCGTCGCCAGCCAGAAGGCCCTCGCCACTGCCAACGACCGCATCGCACCTGTCTCATCCTACTACGCTAGCTGGAAGAAGTGAGTCCTGCCATTCCATACCGCCCGCACGTCGCTGACCGCCCGTAGGTGGCGCCCGGTCATGTCGGCGTACCAGAGCGGCACTGCGGCCTACTTTGCGACGCCGCCCGTCAACATGGTGCGCGCCTACTATTCCGCGTTGACGCACATTATGCGCGGGACCCCCACACTCGACGAGCGGCTCGCACGCCACCGCTCGACGAGCTTTCGCATAAAACAGGCAGGTAGGGTACTGGAGCTGCGCGAGGTTCCACCCGACGCGCAGGCCGCCGCGAACGGCATGACTGCGGTGAGCATCCCGTCTGCTGCGCGCTGATCCATTCCGGGAACTGCATGCCCTGCAGAGCGCTGATATCCCCCGTAGTTCTGGTGCCCTGATGGCGTCAAGTCATCGCGAGTCATGGAACTTTTCCTGAAGAAGGGTCTCGTGGTTTCCGGGGGCTTGGGCCCGAACAAAGGTGCGTCTCGGACTGTGGATCGCCCGATACCGTGCTGATTGCGGACTCGCCCCCCCTCACAATCTGCGCGCAGACAACTACTTCCGCATAGGGTGCGTGTGCTGCTCTTTCTCGCTTGTAGGTACACCGCTGACGTCTTTTGTGTCTTCCACGCTTGTCTCGTGTCTTGCGCGCACAGACACATGGGTCCGACGGCTGTAGACTACGAACGCGGAGATGTGGACCGCATCATTCGGGCACTAGAGGAGGTGATCGCGGAGGTGAACGCAGAGGCAGTCGCGGAGGTGAAGAGCGCATGACGATGCCCACCCCTTCTTTTGTCTCTTCACTCCTCTCTCCTTCCTCGCGCTACGTCTTTCCTACCGCTACATACCCACTACTATTGCTGCTACTACACCCTCCCTTTCACGCCCCCCACCCTTGCCATCCCGTCCCATGCCCTTGTCGCTCTCCATCCACGTATTCACAACCAGATCACCTTGTGCCTTTTCTTTCCCCCTCTGCCAGAGTCCGAGTTCTAGTCTCAGTCAGCCAGGCCAGGTGTAATACTTTCTGCCGCACCTTTACCGTTCGCCGCTCTAAAAATCCACGCTCTCTGACCCGCACCGCCATACGGGGACGATAAACCAAGATGTGAACGCGTGCACGACTGGTACCCGAGCCAAAGAGAGCGTCGACTGCTGCTGCGATTTTTCCCGCTGAAGCGCACTAAATTTTGGTGTGCATTTTTACTTATTTACTTGTTTGTCTCTTAATTTGCCCCCCGCATATGTTTGGTCCTGCTACCTGCTATCCCTATTTACCTTTGAATGCAATCCCGCTCTCTACATGTACTTCCAAACTCTTCTTACTCACTAGCGTTTTCCCACCATCCCATACCTCTGTTTCCCGCCGTGGGATGCGAGCTGCTACAGGCCAAAGATTGTATTATGTAGTCAGCTCACTATTTGCTTTTTTGGCAACTATGGACAGTAGACTCTGTTGCCGCCCAAAGTGGATATATTTCTACCGAAGAATGCTGATCGTTTTTTTTTGGCAGACAGACGGTGACACTACGCCATCCTTCGAACTCGGTGCACGTGCAGGTTATGGTCAATTCGCTCACACATTAGGCACGTACGTGTCTATCGCATACGCACTTGAAGTGCATTCACATTCATTTTACACACACAAGGCCGTGCAACCCGCTACCGAAAATATTGTAGCTTTTTTGGTGAAGGAATCAAGGGGATGGTGACAGACGCATAGAGTGAATTGTGTGTGGATTCGGACAGCGCGTACTTCCTCTCGCCGCATAGCAAGAGGCTTAACATTTTTTCGGAGCCACTGCTTCATCAGAGGATTGGAAAGTGCAAAGATGGCATAAATGCAAGGTATATAACATCATCCATAACAGGAGGCAGCATGTCATAATTGTTAGAATGTGCAATTGCCAAAATAGTGGCTTGGCTTGGGTTTGAACCAAGGACCTCCCTTACTCCAGGTGGGTGCTCTAACCACTGAGCTACCAGGCCTTGTCTAAGTGAAGTGCTATTAGCATGATGTGGAGCTGTCACAACTACTGTAGAGTTGTAACTCTGCTATGAAAGTATTGTAGCTCTGTTATGAAGAGTAACAGCACATGTACAGGGTTGGGCATTTGACCTTAACTCCAACAACAATTACATGAAATTATCTATAGTGGCCACACTATGCAGACTCCCATTCCAGGTATACATGGAGGCTTTTTTTTCTACATTGATTATTGTCTATATGGGTGAGTCCAAGACATAGGCATAGTGGGTACATTGGAGACACTCATGTCATGTGCCCAAGCAGTGGTGGATATGAGCAGCTTCCTCCATCATGCACAGTAGAACAAATGAAGAAGTGCTGAACTTAAGACACTGAGTAACTGCCTGTGACCCACCAGTGTGTAGAGAGGTAGCTTCCCCACGAAGGGCATTGCCACCTCCAAAGAGTCTTGGGTATCTTTCCAACCCTCCCACTCCCCCTGGAGGATGTTACTGGAGAGAGTCAGCATTGTGAAGTGCACAGGTCATGGTTTGTGATCATACCTCCAGGTTTTGGAGATTAACACATACCCCCAAGCACAGGTACAGGTACAACTGTTGGAACAAGTGTTTATCTAGCACAGAAACACTAACACAAACAGCTCAGCCTCAAGAACAGAACATGGAGACTATATTTAATACCTAACACAAACAGCTAAAGTACTATCAGTAAAGTAGTAAAGTAAAAGGGCTACAGGTAAGGTTCTCACCTTGGCCTCAAGAACAGAACACAATCTTGAAATAAACAGGCTATGATAGGTGTTCTTCTGCAGAAGAAACCCCAAAAAGCATCCTAAAGACAAGGACAGTACTCAGACTTGAAAAGACAACATGAGAGCTGAGGGAAAGGGAGGACTAATCCAGGTGGACAAGATAGATAGATAGATAGATAGATAGATAGATAGATAGATAGATAGATAGATAGATAGATAGATAGATAGATAGATAGATAGATAGATAGATAGACAAAAAGGCTGTGGCTTGGAACTATACAGTAGTGAAGTGATTGAATATGTATCTGTAATCATATGTTTTCTTAGAGACTTGAAGGCAAAAGTTTGCATGCACATTGGCATTTGCCGAGTTGCCTAAAATGGAAATAGTGAGTTGTGCATGTTGAGTTATGGCATTCCTTTATGGTATTACTACTTTAGGATGTGTACTGTGACACACTCTCTGCCACTATGTCACTATGGTCTGTGCATTCTGTGTTGTAGTATTTATACTGTTCATGTACAACTACAAACAATAAGAACTATTATCCTAGTTCATCTTGTTAGAGATTCACATGTCTTTTTGTTTGGCCAACCTCCTACACTACCAATACACATACTTATTACATCATCAACATACATCCATCTTCCACCCACTTATATCTCCTTCACCATGCTACTACAACATGTATTAAGACTCCACCCAAACTCTATCTCACACACACTACATAAACTTCATCCCCACATTCTGCAGTCTCCTGAGATGTTCTTTATGATGTCTAAGTGAGTACTTCCCCCACTTACTCAGCCTTGCAGCCACTTCTTACCACTCTGTGGCCTTTACTGCCACACCACTTACCACATCACCTCTAAAGCAATGCACACTACCTTGTCCCTGATTTACAGTGTCTGCTCATTCCTGTTCTCACACATCTTGTGCATGGCCTGTGCTCAACAGGTTATGGGCCCTGCCCAGCCAGTGCACTCACCCCTCTATCTTGCTCTTACACTTCTCCAGGTCATCTCACAAATCATCAACTCATACCCAACACTCCTAATCCTTTTACTCCTACCCCTCTTCCTCATCACTCCCACATACTTCATCTCTGTCCCAAAGATCACTGTCACCTTAGAAGGCTCTGACAACTACAAGCAATGGTCCATCATGGCAAAATCTGCCCTCATCATTATGGTACACCATCAGCAGGATAAAGCCACCTGAAGTCATCAGTATCACCAAAGACTCAACAGGACAAGACATATGCACTGTCACCAACCTCAATCAAATCAATAAGTGGGAGGATGACAATGCCACTGCTAAAGTGATTATCATGATGAGTGTTGGATCTACCCCTGCTGTGATCATTGAAGATGATGCACTCACCACCACACACTGCTGGGAAGCACTTCTACATGTCTATGGCATCCAGTCCATGATGGCTGTGTTCATTGACTTCCAGGACCTATTCAGGTTGATGCTTGATGCTAGCCTGCCACTCATGGCACAACTTGATGCCATGGCTATCACCTGTGAGTGGGTTTCCACCTCTGGTATCTCCATCACTGACCAACACTTCTGCTTCATCATGCTTCAAGCACTTCCACCTTCCTGGGGTCATCTATCCTCTGCCATCCTTAGAACTGCAGATATCACACAGCTTAGCCCTGCTAACATTTGTGTGCACATCCTCAATGAAGAGAAATGCACTAAAGTGCAACCTGGCCTTGCCACCATCAAGTCATCCAACCCCAACTGGTGAAAGGGTAAAAACCAACACCTCTGCACTCACTGCAATTGCCAGAATCACCCCATTGAGTACTGTTGGGTGCTGCATGGTGTTCTGGAGGAAGTTCAGAAACAGAGGGATTGTGATAGAGAAAAACAGACTGCAAGTACCTCAGCTAGCCTTAATGTAATGCAATCCAACTCTGGCCTCAGTGCCTGTTTCTACTCTGTGTGTGATTCCAGACTTTGGATGATGGACTTGGGGTGCTCTGATCACATCACACTGCACCTAGCTGACCTCTCCACCTACACTGCACAACCACATCCAGGAGTACATCTTGGTGACAACTCCATGATTGCCTGTCTGGGATCTGCTGTGTCACCAACCTACCT
>QLPN01001902.1:0-21916 GCA_003314395.1 Albatrellus ellisii | reverse complement strand
GGCAAATCACCAGGACAACCTCCATGAATAAAAAGAAACAGACCCTCATCCTACAAAACATCCTGTACGCACCAAACACCAGTGGGAGGTTTTTATCAATATCAAACTAGTCCACAAAGGTGTACATGTTTCTTACAACACCTCAGGATGTTTACTTGTGCACAACAATGTTACCATCGCCGTTGGTCACCTACAGAGTGACATCTACTGGTTGTCCCTACTCACCTGCTCCTCACTAAGCTCCATGGCATCTACCACACCTTCCACTGCCATCTGGCACATGTGCTATGCCCATGCACCACAGACGCTACTGCAAAAGCTGCAAAACACAAACTGCATTAAAGGGTACTCAGTTGCAAATACCACATCTGGCGAAACACACCCTTGCAAAGGCTGCATGTATGGAAAACTGTCCCAATGTCCTTTCCACCCATCATCAAAACACACTGACAAACCACTTGACCTTGTCCATTCTGATCTTATGGGGCCCCTTCACACCACTTCTATGCAGGGGTCCACCTACATTGCCTCTTTCATCAACGATTGCTCAGGACATGCAGTTGCCATACCAATGTTGTCCAAATCTGGCTTGACTGCAGCCCTGACCACATTCCTAGCTGTTGATGCATCTTGCTTATCAATCCACTACTTCCTCTTTAGACCAACTACTGTACACACACTCCAACTTGTACATACACAGATACACACGCCTGACGGTTCTATGGTTACTGGTCCGTGCATCACAGTAGATACTATAAGTAGACTGTAGTGTTGTCACAGAAGAATAAGAACTATTCTAGTTCCTCTACTGCATATGGCCTGTGTTTCACACTAGCCTTGGCAGAGACTCAGACTGAATGATGACTAAAGATCTTATGGAGTGACCACAGAGGGGAGTACATGAATAATGAGGTTTGCACCCTACTGCACCAAAAGGGCATTGAACACAACCTCACAGCTCCATACTCACCTTCCCAGAACGGGTGCATGGAACATTGGAACCATACTATCCTCAACTCTGTCCTTTCTCTTTTGCATGGCACTAATGTCTCAGGGGGCTTCTGGCAATACGCACTGCAGATAGCCATACACATATACAATTGAACACCACACCAACTTAGGACTGGCAGACACATCCCTGACATCTCATACTTTTGAACATTTGGTTGCCTGGCCTATGTCACCATGCCCACCAAGTGTCACATGAAGCTGGAAGTATGAGCAAAGCCCATGGTCTTCATTGGTTATGAAGCTGGATCAAAAGCCTGGCTCTTCTGGGACCATGCTGGTCACAAAGCCATCATGTCTTGAGATGCCGTCTTTGATGAGCTTGTTTTTCCCTGCCACCCAGAGCCTGCAAGTTCTACTACTGTACCACTGGCATCACTGCTCCCACACTCCCCCTCTCCCATGGGGAACAGTTCTGAACATAGTTCTGACTTGGACTCTGATGACTCCCCTGTGCTGTCTCACCCAGCAGCTGCTGCTATCAGTGCACCCATCAGTGTAGTGACCAACTACAAAGGTACTCCTGTCTTACCTCCCACTCCACCTGCTATGCCAGCTTTGCCAGCTCGCATTCACAGGCCCACACTGCCAGTTACGCCTCCCTCTGTGGCACCACCTGTGCCAACTCACACACATGCAATGTGCTTCTCAGACCATGCCCCAGGGATTGTAATACTGCACCCTGGGTATGATGCTGACACTGGTCATGGGCATGCAAGGCATGCTGCCCTTTCCAGAGAGGTTGAACCCATGTTCACTGACCTCAGCCCCATCACGCCTGCCATTCCTCCCTCTTCACCCAACAACACCACCACACCAACACTTCCCATGATGCCAACTCCACCTCCCCAATGCTCCACTCAAGTCTCCTATCGCCTGATTCACTATGGCAGTGGTGTGTATGATGACCACGCATTCACTGACATGCTTCAGGACTCATCCAATGATGACTTTGCCATGCTGGGCACAGGTCCCTCACTTTCTGCTCTACTTGCTGCTGCCTCCACCTTGGGTGACCCCCTCACCCTGCATGAAGCCCATGCATCACCAAATGCCATGGATTGGGACACTGCATGTTGGTATGAGCTCGCCATGCTCAAAGGCATGGGCACTTGGTCCTTGGTTGACCTCCTGCCTGGCTGCACCGCCATCCCCAACAAATGGGTGTTTAAGTTGAAGAACAACAGCTGGTATCATGCACACCTCATAGCAAAGGGCTTTAAACAGGTTCCCGGTGTAGACTATGAAGAGGTGTTCTCCCCCATCATGCATTTTGAAACACTGCAGTTTTTGTTCACCCTCACTGCCTCATGTGACTGGCATGTCCACTCCATGGACATCAAAAGCGCCTTCCTCAATGGCAACATCGAAGAAGAGCTGTACATGTGCCAGCCAGATGGTTTCAAGCTCGCAGACCTCACTGATAAGGTCTGCTGCCTGCACAAGTCCATCTATGGGCTCAAGCAGGCCACACACCAGTGGAACATGAAGATGGATGCATGCCTTGGTTCACTCAACCTTGAGTGCCTCATCTCCAACACCAGCCTCTATGTCAAGTGTGGGGGGGTCTCATCCTACCTTTTTCTCATCCTGTTAGTCGATGACATCACCATTTTCAGCAGTGACCTGGCCAAAGTTCTAGAACTCAAATGAGCACTCTCCACCACCTTCAAAATGTCTGACCTCAGCAAGACAACATTGTACCTTGGACTTGAAGTCTCTCACAATTGTGAGCACAAGCAACTAACCCTCTGCCAGTCCTGGTACATTGCCAATGTTGTAAATCATTTTGGCATGACTAACTGCAACACCATTTCAACCCCTCTCTCACCATCAACACAGCTAGTCCCATTCAAAGGCACCACCAATGCTGCAACCCGATCCCTGTATCAACAAGTAATTTGGAGTCTTATCTACGCTGCCATAGTCTCTTGGCCAGACATTGCATACACCATCACCGCTCTCGCACAGTATTCTGCCAATCCTGCACCCAAACACCTCGCCGCCACTAAACATGTCCTATGATATCTTGCTGGGACCACCTCATATGCACTACAATACAACAGCAACAACAATGGCAAAATACTGGTCCACTCTGACTCCAACTGGGCCACATCACTCACAGACCAAAGGTCAACTGGCACATTCGTATTTATGTTGCATGACACAGCAATCTCCTGGTCCTTGCACAGACAGCACATCATCTCATTATCATCCACTGAAGCAGAATACAAAGCCCTATCCCAAGCAGGGGTTCAAGCGGTGTGGTACCAGAACATTTGCAAAGAGACACTCATCCCTCTTTCAGTACCAATCACCCTATATGGTGATAACAAAGGATCTGTAGACCTAGCCAACAATCTGATCATAGGCAATGGCATGAAGCACATCAGTATACACTTCCACTACATCTGCCAATGCATCAAAGAAGGCCTCATCCACATCTATCGCATCCCCTCCACTGATATTATCACCGATGCACTAACAAAACCACTACCGTGCATACCATTCAAAGCCCACCACACCACACTCAGTCTTGTTGCATTGGGTCTGCTGAACAAGGAGGGCTGTTGAAATCTCCTTGTATGTCAATTGCTGCTGATGAGCATCACACGCACGTAATGCTGGAAAATGACCATCAGTGATATTGGTGAACACAGTGACATTAACATGCCACACACGACAATCATCTGCAGTCGCAGTAATCACTCATTTGCACAGGCATCAGAAAACAAGACCAGGTCAGCCGATGAGGGATAGGACAAATAGGCTGAGGCATGGTCTAGACCCACCAAAGTAACCATGGAGGCACAAGTCACGAAGTCAGCATTTGGTGTGATCGGTGCTATTCCTCTTTTGCTCATCCACTATAGTATGATACTTTATTCACTTGCATCCAGACTCCACTTCATTTCAAATATCCCTATGATTGACCCTGTACTGTAAATTTTCTGTTGTGTTTTGTTGTGCTCCAGTCTTGTGTGAATGCAGGCTATGGCAGGCATTGAGAAGCAATAAGATTGTTATAACATTGAGCAGCATCTCCCCAAAGGGGAAGTAGGCAGACAGCATGTCTGCAGTAGTGAGAGAGTGATTGTGAGCACAGTAGGGCAACACAATGTGATAGAGCACTGCAGGGAGATTGAGTAGGAGTGAAAGATGGATGAAGGGAGTACTCACTCAGAAATGTAGTAAGACGTCTGAGGAGCTGTAGTGTAAGTGTCCATCTTATATAGTGAGGTAGAGTAGAGTTGGGGTGGAGTGTGTAGGTAAAGTACAACAATTACTATAAGTGGAGGGACACACATCGTCCCAGAGTGGAAAGTGGGGTGAGGGTGACCTTGGGTTTGTGAGAAGTCTGAGGGGTAGTAGTGGTAAGTATGGTACATACATAGTAGGTAAGGTGTATGTGTATGAGAGTGAGGAGAGCCAAACAAAAGTATATGTGTGTGTATGCACTAATCTTCAACATCTTGGAGCTAGGCTTGTATTTAGATAGCACATTGCCTGTCGAAAAGGACCAGATTTCCCCCACCCACAATTTCACTTCCCCTCTCCATCCAAATTCCAAGTGAAAAAGCACACCCAAACCTTCCCTCTGTGTTTCCACATTTACAAGGAAATAGCACATTCTTCATAGGTTGCATCTATTTTGCATTGCCTTCATCTTTGCATTGTGTTCTCCATTGCATTGCATTCTTTATCACATCCTCTCTCAAGTTGCATTCTCCATTGCATTGCATCAATTCTCCATTTTGTTGTGTTCTCCTTATCTTGCCATATCGCCTGTCTGTTACAGGAATTGTGTTCCCTTCTGTCACCCTAATTACATCACGCTATTGCCCTTAACTACTAAAACTCCCTTTTCCTTGGTGTCTAGAGAACCTTATGACTTGCACCCTCCAGCATTGTTGTGGTTGTGGTTGATTTTTCCCTTCAGCACAGCACAGCACAGCACATATCATATTGAAGCCCACCATGAGGGACTGCAAGTCAAGATTACGTCTAGACACCACTACAACCTTCATTCGCAAAGACACACAAGCTCATCGACAATTGAAGCGCTATGAGACAAACTCGAACAATTTATCAGCCCATCACATTATTCTCCACCTCCTACACATTCCCCGCTCACAGAAGAAGAGTTAATCCTAACCCCACACACTTCATCTCCTGTAGACTCATCATTCTTCTTGGCACCCAGCACTTTATCGTCACCTTCAATCTTGACTATTACCCTGACCCCATCTCACCAAACCAATCACCAATCTAACTCGCATACCCCATCCCATATCACACCAATGGCAACTCAGTACACAATGCCCACATGAGGTGACAGAACCACACCAAAGTTCAACCTGAAGTGCCCTCATGACCTCTGACAATACTTTGAAGATCTCAAATTCCACTTCAATCTTGCACAAATTCAAGATAATCAAATATGTAAAATTCACATGCAATGCTATGTTGATGTAGATGTCGAGGACCTCTGGGCAATGCTGCTGACATATAAAGATACTGCTAAAACATATGAAGACTTCAAAATGGGGATCTACAAACAGTACCCTGGGTCCAAAGTCACTTGGAAGTGGACCCACATGGATTTATCATTCCTAATACAAGAACACAGACTCTTGGGTATGCAGTCACTAGGCAACTTCACTGACTACCACTGCCAGTTTGTAGTCATCATGGGTTTCCTGTGGAGCACCCAACAACTCTCAGAATATGAGCAGGGTAACTGCTATGCTGAAGGCTTCCCACCCAGTCTGTGGGAATGCATCACTCTATGTTTACAGATAGTCCTACCACAACATGATCGTGAAAATTTGTATCCACTCAAGGACACAGAGGCAGCAGTGTGCTATGTGCTTCATGACACGACATCAGCGATTCGCACAACAGGCCTGATGCCATCTGCAACTACTTCTACCACTTCACCACCCACTACTAACATTAAAATAGAACCACCCAGAGTACCAGATATGGACGCTTGGGCTCAGGTGATTGCCAGAGTGCTTGAGTCCCAACGCATGACATGCCCACAGCCACAAGGTACTGCACCACCATGTGAAAATGGTAATGCATGCAATTTCTGTGGCGAGACGAATCACTATATCCATGAATGCTTGGTTGTCAACAACTACATCATGCAGGGTAAAATTAGCCATAATGCTGATGGAAAGGTTGTTCTACCAACAGGAATCTTTGTGCCTAGGGGCATCACTGGAAGATGGTTATGTGATCATGTCAATGAGTGGCACCACCAAAATCCAGGAGACGTCAGCACCAGTTAAATGATGCTAAATGTGCAGGCAATGAATGGCCACAATTTTGACAACAAGGGCGCCAGTTTATATCAGCTGTTGAAAGATGAGCACATCACAAATCTCAAATGCAAGTTGTATAACTTGCATCATGTGTTGGAAATATCCATGGTATTTGTTCAGCTTTGCTATATTATTACTTACACGTCTTCTTTACGTCTTACTGACACACGTTCTACTTACCCACTTCCCACAACCACGTCGTCATGGACCGCTCCAGACCTACTTACACAACTACCACGTCCACCACGTCATAGAACGCTCTAGATCGCTCTAGACTTACTTACCCCACATTTATGTAGCATGTACTACAACCCCACATACAACCCCGCATTACAGCGCCGCCTAAACCCAGTACAGTGCGTACTATATCTACAACACCCCCCACGTTCTGTTACTAGAGAGCATTACCCTACAATGTTCTACCATGTTCTACTCCTCTGCTGCGCCATTGCCTGCACCACCGCCTACAACATCCCTACAGCCTGTGTCATCTTTGTTGTCCTCCTCTCAGCCTGCCCAACCCTGTGTTATCATCATGCACAGGTACCCTTCCAGCCTACCATCAGGATGTGAAGGCAGCATGCAGAAGAGAATTCTGCATCAGGCGACAACTCTCGCGATGCACCTGAGGTACCTCCACCTTGTCAATCTAACTCATGTGCACTGCAGGCGACTTGGGAGTCGATGCCTCCTCAGGCTGAGACTACTCAGTTGGCAACCCAAAATGACAATGGTCTGCCTATTCACCCTTTTGCCCAGGCCTGAGACACAACCATTCCTGCACCTGTGTCCATCAATCCCACACCATCACATGTTGTGCCTATACAGAGAAGACCTGACAATGCATACCATGTAGATCTGCTGATTCACAACAAAGCCCATGCAGCAGAAGTATTCTAATGCACTATGGAAACACTGATCACTATCACCCATTGCCAGCTCTACTCTATCACCCCAGAGGTCTGCTACCAAGCTCGAGAGGTGATGATGGTGAAGAAAGTTCCCATTAATCTGGTCCCCACAGCCACAGCAAACTACATGGAGGAGGATGATGACAAAAACAACATCATCGATAGCTATGCTCAGACCATTTCCAATGAAAAGGTTTGTCACCTAGCACACAATATGCCATGTGAATTCAAGGAAGCAGTCATGTCTAGTCAGCATGGCAAGCCAATCATCATCCCTGACCCATATGAAGCTTACCTTCATGAGTTTCCGCCTGGCCAGCCACCAGACTTGCTCATAGTCGCAAAAGAGTCAGCATCACTGCATTCCATATTGCCGCTGGTCGACAACAATCAACAAATCAAAAGCATAATTGATCCAGGGTGCCAAGTAATTGTGATATCAAAAGAGGTTTGCCATTTGCTAGGACTAATTTATGACTCGAGTGTGGTCCTAAATATGCAGTTGGCAAACAGTGAAGTTGACAGGTCACTTGGCCTTGCCCATAACATTCCATTTTTATTCAAAGATATCACATTATATTTGCAGGTTCACATCATACGCAGTCCAGCCTATGACATCCTACTTGGGTGACCATTCAATGTATTAACACAAAGCATCATTTGCAACTTTGGTAACAAGGATCAGATGATCATGATCCATGATCCTAACATGGGGTCATCGGTGACAGTGCCTACACTGCCACATGGGTCCCATCAGTTCTGTGAGGCCGATGCAAAGCCAAAGCCAAACAACTGAAGAATACTAAGGATAAAGGATGATCATGCTCAGGCTAGTGGATATCCCAGATATATTAGTGTATAGTAAGAAAGAGAGTAGAAGAGAGTACTGTACCTAGTGGATATCCCAGATGATCAGTGTGAATGCAGGCATGAGCCAAACAGAGAGAGGGAGAAGAAACAGATAGTGAGGACATGGTGGCAAGTGGTGCGCACTAAGGCGCAGAGTGGGGAGACATGGTACGACATTGTATAATACCATAGAGCTATAGAAAGTGGGGGGCGTAGTAGATATAGTGCGCGCTGCACTGAGTTCAGGTGGCGTGTTAATGCGGGGTTGTATGTGGGGGTGTAGTACGTGCTACACAAACGTGGGGTAAGTGGGTCTAGAGTGGTCTAGAGCGCTCTATGACGTGGTAGTGGGTTTGGTAAGTAAGTATAACGTGTGTCAGTGAGACGTAAAGAAGACATGTAAGTAATAATATAGCGAAGCTGAACATATACTGTGGATATTTCCAACAATCAGAACTGGGGAATAAACCACTAGGAGTCCTTATGTATATATAGTATCCTAGAATGTGCACAGACCATGCAGTACAGTATAGGGCCGGAGAATGAGAAAGTAAAGTAATGATGTCATATCTAATAATAGAAGGGATGCGTCAGTGCTGACTGAGGCTCCGCAGCAGGTGTGAGAGAGATTGATGAGCATGCGCAGTAAGGGTGAGAAAAGAAGTCATAACTAAAGATAGAATGGGCCAATCGGAGATCGGACGACATGCGCATCATCGGCCAATAAAGACGAAGAGAAAGAGTACATGACTGTGGGAATCGCTTTGATAGATCAGGAGCGATTGTAAGATCTATGATGATATAGATGTAAGAAAATAGAGGAAAATGAAGAGAAAAATGGGGAGAATAGTAGCGGCCTGACAAGTTCCAGTTTCACCAAAAAGAAGTATTGGGTTTTTGCAATTTGAGGATCTGACTGCATGTTGGGGAGATTGTGAAAATAATGATGCATTTGTTTGCACCAACCCCATTCCCATTTTCCATCTTTATGCTACAAATCCCACTCTGTCTATGCTTCCAGCTTCTGCATTTCTTGATTTTTCAGACTCCACTGTTGCCATGTACAGGAAGAGAAAGTACAAGCTGGTAGCAAAGAAAGTATGCCTGGTTATGGCTGATCTCCTGGCGTGCTTTCACATTATTCATGATATACACAGTGACCTGCTCGCATCAATTCCTAAACTTTTACACAATCCTCCACCATTTATTCCAGTTGGATGCTATACTAACGAATGAAGAGATATCATAGACAGAGCACACGAAGGCGACTTCCTATGGCCCACTGAGCGCAATCTCATGCATCACTTTATGTGCTTGCAGCACTTAGGTTTTGCATGGGATGACTCTGAGTGAGGACATTTCTGGGAAGACTTCTTCCTGCCCATCGAAATCCCCATTGTAGAACACAAACCTTGGGTACAGTGCAACCTTCCCATTCTGCCAGGTGTGAGTGCAGGTACGAGCCAAACAAGAAGAGAAGGGAGCACACAAGGTAGGTGGTGGTGAGGGCACAATAGTAAGTGGTGTGCACTAAGGCACAGAGTGGGGAGACGTGGTATGACATGTAGTATAATGCCGTAGAGCTACAGAAAGTGGGGAGCATAGTATATGTAGTGTGTGCTGAACTGAGTTCAGGTGGAGTGTTAATGTGGGGTTGTAAGTGGGGGTGTAGTACGTGCTACACAAACATGGTTGTATGTTGAGTAAGCAGTAGAATGTATGTCAGTAAGGACGTAAAGGAGATGTGTATAGATAAGTAGAGCGAAGCTGAACAAATACCATGGATATTTCCAACACCAGGTATCTATGACAAAGTATGTCACCTTATTACCAAAAAGATCACAGCTGGTGTCTACAAGCCATCCAACTCGTCATACCAATCTCACTGGTTTTGTGCTGTCAAAAAGGATGGTACCAGTCTTCAGATTGTGCACAGTCTCAAGCCACTCAATGCTGTGACAATCCAACACTCTGGCATACCTCTGTTCACAGACCTTCTCACAGAGCAATTCGCAGGTCATGTTTGTGGCGCAACATTGGATCTATATGTCAGCTACAATGAATGGTTGCTTGCGGAATTGTCACAAGATCTAACCACTTTCCAGTCACCATTTGGCACATTGTGTCTCATCACCCTTCTGATAGGGTGGACGAATTCTGTTCCTATTTTCCATGAAGACATTACTCACATTCTACAGTCCAAAATCCTGCATGTCACAGTACCATTTATCGATGACATACCAGTGAAAGGTCCTGACACCAATTACCATGATGCTGACAGTAAATACAAAACAATCCCTCAGAATCCCAGCATCCAATGCTTCGTTTGGGAGCACTTTCAAAATCTTAACTGCTGTTATGAGGCACTTGCTTTGGCACCTCATAATGCGTTTCAGTTTTTCTTTTTTCTTTTTCTTTTATCTTACTTACTAGTAAAGTGTAGTATTATTACTACAAGTGTGAGCTTAGCTCCACTTTACTTAGTAAGGACTTATCTTCCTTTCTCTTTTTATAGTACTTAAGTATTTACATACTTAAGTGTGAGCTTAGCTCCAAGTACTATATTAAGACTTATCTTTTTCTCTTCTATTATCTTTCTTTATTTATTATAACATTTACTTGCTAAGGACTATCACTATACAATTAGCAAGGACTCTCTTTTCTTGCTCTTATTTACATTTGTTTAGATCATGTTCACTTCGCGCTCATGGCTGAGCCACTTATATCACATGGACACGACTTACTGCGCATTACTGCACATTATTGTTTACTTACTGCACTTTACTGCGCAACCTTACTATACTTAGATCTTTAGTTTCGTATAAATAGTTGACAGACTGGCAGTCTTAAACCCCAGTGTTGTCAACTTTGCAATCTAGGGATTCTCCTTATATCGCGCTTGACCTAAGCTCGCTACACTCTCGCCTCATTCCTTAAAGAACTAAGTCTAAGAACTCTAAGTCACTAAAAACCATTGCTAAGACATCTTACACTCATCATTCTGGATCCTCGTATTGTCATCAGTGGAATTATCCTCGTCACTATATCATTGACCCCAATCTTCATCATCATCAGGAACCTCTATTACATTCATCAAGCCCAGATCCAAACATTGATTACCAGGAGTAACATTATAGATATTCCCTAAGACCGTCCAATAGGCCACTCTTGGCAACTGCATTGTCCAGTGAATGAAGTATGCTGGAGGCACGTTCTCAGGGCATAAGACAGTGCTCTGTGCACCGAACTTCAATATCATGGGACACCATTGTACTCCAGAAGGTTGTATCCCCAAGGAATCACACATCATGAAAATATCCAATTGGGGTCTGTGTCATGACCTCTTGGACATCTGTGCATTTCTCAGCACTGTCAGCATCCTTCACATCTTTATTCACAATTTTGCACATTGTGCTCATGCTCTCACCATGCTTACTCATAAACTCCAACCCTTCATCTTTGGTCTAGAGCAGCTAGCTGCACAAGAAGATCTCAAACAAGCTGTTCTCTCATCACCTGCACTCAGGCCCATCAACTATCATTCATTCATGCCCATTATCCTTTCAGTCGACACCTCATATATCGTGGTCAGCTTCATCCTCAGCCAAGAAGATTCAGAAAACAATGGGCAACATTATTTCACATGCTTCGGTTCAATAATGCTTAATGATCAAGAGTTGTGCTTCTCACAAGCAAAACTCAAAATTTACGGTTTATTCTGTGCCTTGCGTGCATTGAAGCTCTACCTCATAGGCATTTGAAACCTCTTCATCAAAGTTGATGCATGGTACATAAAAGGCATGCTAACCAATCCAGATCTTGTGCCTTCTGCAAGTATCAATAGGTGGATCATCAGCATCCTTGTGTTTCACTTCATGCTAGTGCACATACCCAGTGTGGTCCATGGTCCAGATGGACTGTCACAATGACCCTCACAGCCTGGTGATCTGCAAGAGGATGATGATGATGATGATGATGATGAATTCAATGACTGGATTGATCACTTTTATGGTTTCATACATATTATTAACCCACCATTCCCACATCTCCATACTACTCCACAATTCCTCACCATGTTAGCTAACAGTATACCAGAAACTACAACAGAGGGTGAGGCAATATCACAACCAGATGTGGAAAACATGCCTACAGAAGTGATTCCACAAAACACTGCAGTGCTACAACAGGACAAGCAGCTTCTCACCATTCGTGCATGGTTGGACAACTTACAGTGCCCAGCTGATGTCAATGATGCACAGTATGTGAGATTCATCTGTTATTGTACTGAATTCTTCATAGTCACAGGGTGACTCTGGCAAAAAGACCCACATGGCCAGCACAAAGCAGTCCTCTTCTATGAGGAGCGATTACCCATTCCATGATCTGCTCACGATGATATTGGTCATTGGGGTATTTATGCAACATGTGCATTAATTCATGAATGCTTCTGGTGGCCTCAATTGCTGTGAGATGTCACCTGGTTTGTATGGACATGTCATATCTGTCAACTGCAGCAGATTAGGAACATCTTGCTGCCTCTGACAGTTGTGACACCAGCACCCTTATTTGCCAAAATGTACATGGATTCCATGCACATGCCTCCATCAGGCAGATATAAGTATATTGCACAAGGTCATTGCTCACTCACACATTACCCAGAGTTTCACATGCTGCACTCCAAGATGGCTAAATCCCTTGGCGACTGGATATTCTTTGTTGCTGGGGAGCACTGATGGACATTGTGTCAGACAATGGCATGCCATATGCCAAAGTGCTCGATTATTTGGTGCAGCGGTATCACATTCAGCATATACATATTTCAGGTTACAATTCTCGCACCAATGGCATTGTTGAGCATCCACATTTTGATGTATGCCAGGCATTGTTCAAGGCTGTGGATGGCAACCAGTCGAAATGGTCCCAGGTTGCGTACTCTGTGTTTTGGGCTGACCATGTTACAATTCATAGGCACATAGGATGTTCCCCTTATTTTGCAGTTACTGGCACACACCATATCTGTTACGAGGCACTTGCTTTGGCACCTCGTAACGGTTTCTTTCTTTCTCCTTCTTTCTTTTTCTTTTTTCTACTTACTAGTAAAGTGTAGTATTATTACTACAAGTGTGAGCTTAGCTCCACTTTACTTAGTAAGGACTTATCAGTTTCCTTCTCTTTTATAGTACATAAGTATTTACATACTTAAGTGTGAGCTTAGCTCCAAGTACTATATTAGACTTATCTTTTTCCCTTTATCTTTCTTTTATTTATTATAACATTTACTTGCTAAGGACTATTAACTATACAATTAGCAAGGACTCCCCTTTCTCGCTATTATTTACCTTTGTTTATCTCAAGTTCATCTCGCGCTTGTGGCTGAGCCACTTATATCACATGGACGCGTACTTACTGTGCCTTACTGCGCTTTTTTGTATACTTACTGTGCTTTACTGCGCTTTACTGCACTTTACTGCGTAACTGTACTATAGTTAGATTGCTAGTCTTGTATAAATAGTTGACAAACTGGCGGTCTTAAACCCCAGTCTTGTCAACTTCGCAATCTAGGGAACTTCCTTATACTGCGCTTGATTTAAGCTCGTTAACCACTCGCTTCACTCTTTCTTCACTAAGTCTAAGAACTCGACAAACTACTAAGGCATCTTACACTAAGTCAAACTGGATCCTCATATCGTTATCGGCGGAATCATCCTCGTAACCATATCGTTGATCCCACTCTTCATTGCCATTCGGAACCTCTATTACGTTCATCAAGCCAACATCCAAACCTTGGTTACCAGGAGTAACATATTAGACCTTCCCTAAGACCGTCCATTAGGCCGTTCTTAGCAATATCCTACCCCTTGACATTGCCAAAGCTACATATCTCGTTCCACCACCAGATTCTATTTTGTCTACCACCGATCTCATTTCTCACAGGGCAATTGCACTCCAGAAGCATCAAGAGCATCTCATGGAGTTACACTCCACAGTATTTCACATGTGGTGGGAAGCTGCAGCCAGATTCAAGCACAAATTTGCCATTACTATCCACAATTTCAACTTCCAGCACAGTGCCCTCATCCTCATCTGTCATACCACCATTGAAAAGGTGTTAAACCACAAGATGCGCCCTTGCTACCTTGGGCCTCCTTTGCTAAGAGTGGCCTATTGGACAGTCTTAGGGAATATCTATGATGTTACTCCTGGTAATCAATGTTTGGATCTGGGCTTGATGAACATAATAGAGGTTCCTGATGATGATGAAGATTGGGATCAATGATATAGTGACAAGGATAATTCCACTGATGACAATACAAGGATCCAGAATGATGAGTGTAAGATGTCTTAGCAATGGTTTTTAGTGACTTAGAGTTCTTAGACTTAGTTCTTTAAGGAATGAGGTGAGAGTGTAGCAAGCTTAGGTCAAGTGCGATATAAGGAGAATCCCTAGATTGCAAAGTTGACAACACTGGGGTTTAAGACTGCCAGTCTGTCAACTATTTATACAAAACTAAAGATCTAAGTATAGTAAGGTTGTGCAGTAAAGTGCAGTAAGTTGCGTCCATGTGATATAAGTGGCTCAGCCACAAGCACGAAGTGAACATGATCTAAACAAATGTAAATGAGAGCGAGAAAAGAGAGTCCTTGCTAATTGTATAGTGATAGTCCTTAGCAAGTAAATGTTATAATAAATAAATAAAGATAATAAAAGAGAAAAAGATAAGTCTTAATATAGTACTTGGAGCTAAGCTCACACTTAAGTATGTAAATACTTAAGTACTATAAAAAGAGAAAGGAAGATTAGTCCTTACTAAGTAAAGTGGAGCTAAGCTCACACTTGTAGTAATAATACTACACTTTACTAGTAAGTAAGATAAAAGAAAAAGAAAAAGAAAAAACTGAAACACGTTACAAGGTGCCAAAGCAAGTGCCTCATAACACTCTTGTCATGCTCTCACATAATAGAGGTGGCACATATATACTCTGTGAACTTGATGGGGCAGTTCTCAACAGGCCTATTGCTGATAACATGGCAGTGCATGGCATGGTGGTCAACTAAGTCCAGGTCACTCTACTCAAAGAGGAGCGAAGGGCAACAGTGGGTAGAGCAAGGGCAACGGTGGGTAGAGCAAGGGCAATGGCCCAAGTAGAAGTAGTAACAGTAGCATTGCACAGAAGTATGAGTAGTAGAGAATGTAAAGTGCTTCCATGCTACTGGAGAGGGTGAGGAACCGACTAATGATCAGTGTCCCAGAGTGTTCCTTAAGTACTATAAGCTGCAGCACACAGACCATGCTGAGGTAATTAAGTATGGGGCACGGGTGTCAGAGTGAAGAGCAGGTCACATGTCAACAATTGCCGCATTTCACATCATCCCCTATTTTGTGCAACAGGCAATTCTCTTGCCTCCCCTTGATGACCTCATCAACATCATGACAGATCGTCTCCATCAACTGGAGTCTACTACATTAGATGACATTGAGGAGCAAGTTGCCAACTGTGACTAGACATGCATCTCTTTTATTTTCTTTCTCTCATTACTTATTTCCTATCCAGTTTTTCTTTTTTTGTGCTCACAAGTCTCTCATATATCCCTTTGCTTTCACCCTCTTGTTTTAATTGCAGAATTCTAAAATGTACAGAAGACAACAAAAATGTGCACATGACGACCTTTATTCCTGCTCTTTACCCTTGCCCTTCAACTCTGCAGCCTTCTGATGCATTGCACTGCACTCCAGACTCTGTTGCTCTTGCTCTGTGAGTTGCACTGATATGTGCTGTGCCAGGCTGAAGGGAGAAATCAACCACAACCACAACAATGCTGGAGGGTGCGAGTCATAAGATTCTCTAGACACCAAGGAAAAGGGAGTTTTAGTAGTTAAGGGTGATAACATGATGCGATTAGGGTGACAGAAGGGAACGCAATTCCCATAACAGACAGGCAATATGGCAAGATAAGGGGAACACAATGAAATGGAGAATTGATGCAATGCAATAGAGAACGCAATGCAATGGAGAACACAATGGACACAACACAATGGAGAACACAACTGGATGCAACACAATGGTGAAGACAACACAAAATAGACATGACCTATGAAGAATGCACTATTTCCTTGCAAATGTGGACATGCAGAGGAAAGGTTTGGGCTTGCTTTTTCACTTGTAATTCAGATGGGGAGGGGAAGTGAAATTGTAGGTGGGGGGAATCTAGTCTTTTTCAACAGATGATGCACTATCTAAATACAAGCCTAGCTCCAAGACTGGAGCACAACAAAACACAACAGAAAATTTACAGTGTAGGGTCAATCATAGGGATATTTGAAACGAAGTGGAGTCTGTATGCAAGCAAATAAAGTATCATACTATAGTGGATGAGCAAAAGAGGAATAGCACCAATCGCATCAAATGCTGACTTCGCAACTTGTGCCTCCATGTTACAAGGCACTTGCTTTGGCACCTTGTAACGGTTTTCTTTTTTCTTTTTCTTTTTCTCTTTTCTTACTTACTAGTAAAGTGTAGTATTATTACTACAAGTGTGAGCTTAGCTCCACTTTACTTAGTAAGGACTTATTTCCCTTCTCTTTTATAGTACTTAAGTATTTACATACTTAAGTGTGAGCATAGCTCCAAGTACTATAAAAGACTTATCTTTTTTATCTTCTTTATTTATTATAACATTTACTTGCTAAGGACTATTACTATACAATTAGCAAGGACTCCCTTTTTTTGCTCTTATTTACCTTTGTTTATCTCATGTTCACTTCGCACTTGTGGCTGAGCCACTTACATCACATGGACACGTACTTACTGTGCATTACTGTGCATTATCATTTACTTACTGCGCATTACTGCGCAACTTTACTATACTTAGATCTCCAGTTTGGTATAAATAGTTGACAGACTGGCGGTCTTAAACCCCAGTCTTGTCAACTTTGCAATCTAGGGATTCTCCTCATACTGCGCTTGATTTAAGCTCGTTACAGTCTCACTTCATTCTCTAAGAACTAAGTCTAAGAACTCTAAGCCACTAAACGTCGCTAAAAGACATCTTACACTCGTCACTCTGGATCCTCGTATCATTATCAGTGGAATCATCCTCATAACTATCTCCTTGATCCCACTCTTCATCGTCATCAGGAACCTCTATTACGTTCATCAAGCCCAGATCCAAACCTTGATTACCAGGAGTAACATTATAGACATTCCCTGAGACCATCCAATAGGCCACTCTTAGCACTCCATGGTTACTTTGGTGGGTCTAGACCATGCCTTGGCCTATTCATCCTATCCCTTGTCAGCTGACCTGGTATTGTTTTCTGATGCCTGCACAAATGAGTGATTACTGCGACTGCAGATGATTGTTGCATGTGGCACATTAATGTCACTGTGTTCACCTAATATTGCTGATTGTCATTTTCTGGCATTATGTGCATGTGGTCCTCATCACCATTCTTGTGCTTTGCATTCCTTGTGTTCCCACTCAGTGGCTTCCTTGAGTTCGAGCTTGCACTCAAATGCCTCATCAGCCTGCCTGGCCCACTCCATGAGCTGTGCTGGTGGCAGGAATTTGCTCACCCAGCTCTCCCAGCTTGCTTTGGTGACAGGTGCCAGGACACTGCACATGCCCTCCATGAAAAAGGTGGCATCAGCTCCTGAGCCACCACACTGCTGGTGCTGTCCCTGTGAGTCAATGGTTAGTATTGCATGCCCTGTGCCTGTCCATGTTACATACCAAGAGGTGCCATGTGCTCGCCGTCCACAATCGATATGCCCCCTCAGGCAGCCCTTCACCCTGTGGCCACTCATTGAGCATCATATGCATGCATGCTTGCAAATGCAAATGCATGTGCTTGGTGGTGGTGGCAGTGATGGATGATGCATGGGACATGTTGATGGATGGGCAGTGGCTGAAGAAGATGGTGTTCATGAAGATCATCAATGGCAGCCACTTCCATTGTGCTCTTTGGTTTAGGGCAGGAGTAGCTGCACCTTCACACTTGCTGCATGTCTTTTTGTCCTCCTTCCATGTCGTGTTTTTCACTCCCTTTTGCATTTACTATTTTCCTTTTCTTTTCTTGCTCTCTCTCCCTAGACCACAAAAAAAAAAAGAAAAAAAAAACCTGACTCAGTTCTCCTCATCCTTCATGCCCTTTTACTCTCTACCACCATATTCCTGCTTTATTTTGCCTTTCCCTCTTATCTCTATGGCCAGGACTTTCTTCTTGTTCCTTCTTGTTTTTCTCTCTCCTCCTTTCCTCTCTCAATGCCAACCCAAAATTAAAAAAATTAAAAATTCCTATCATCTACTCTCATCTCTTTTCTTGCATCACTCTTGTCTGCTCTTGTCTGCTCCCATCCTATTTTTTTTTTTTTTTTCTATCTCTGTACCCCCCACTCTAATTTGGCCCCTCATTCCTATTGCTGCACCCCAGTATCCCTCCCATTCGCTCATTCCTGTGTCATGTCTACTCTCACCATTCCCCCATGCCCTGTCCTCACCCAGTCATGTTCTGCCCCTTTTCCGACATCAGCTCCCCATATTCACATGCTGCTTATCCTGTACCCCACCCTGTCCATGTTGTGCCTTGCTGCACCTTGGAGAGCATCTCTATACCCACCTATCTATCCACCCCCTGCCACTCCTCCTCATCCACTTGTTCGTTCATTACACCTGTGCCCTTACCCCTGCAAGTTGTCCCTTCTGGCTGTGTCTTGCATCCAACTGCATTGACTGCAGACAGTCAAGATTTCAGTTGGGAGGAGATGATGAGCATCATGTGCATGTAATGCCAGAAAACAACCATCAGCGATATCAGTGAACACAGCAACATTAACGTGCCACACATGACAATCATCTGCAGTCGCAGTAATCACTCATTCATGCAGGCATTGGAAAACAAGACTGGGTCGGCCGACAAGGGATAGGACAAATAGGCCAAGGCATGGTCTAGACCCACCAAAGTAACCATGGAGGCACAAGTCATGAAGTCAGCATTTGGTGTGATTGGTGCTATTCCTCTTTTGCTCATCCACTATAGTATGATACTTTATTCGCTCACATCCAGACTCCACTTCATTTCAAATATCCCTATGATTGACCCTGTACTGTAAATTTTCTGTTGTGTTTTGTTGTGCTCCAGTCTTGGAGCTAGGCTTGTATTTAGATAGTGCATCATCCGTTGAAAACGACCAGATTTCCCCTGGCCCACAATTTCACTTCCCCTCTCCGTCTGAATTCCAAGTGAAAAAGCACACCCAAACCTTCCCTCCACATTACCACATTTACAAGGAAATAGCACATTCTTTGTAGGTCACATCTATTTTACGTTGCCTTCATCTTTGCGTTGTGTCCAGTTGCATTCTCCATTGCATTGCATTCTTTATCACATCCTCTCTCAAGTTGCATTCTCTATTGTGTTGCATCAATTCTCCATTTCATTGCATTCTCCTTATCTCACTGTATTGCCTGTCTGTTACAGGAATTGTGTTCCCTTCTGTCGCCCTAATTGCATCATGCTATCACCCTTAACTACTAAAACTCCTTTTACCTTGGTGTCTAGAGAACCTTATGACTTGCACCCTCCAGCATTGTTGTGGTTGTGGTTGATTTTTCCCTTCAGCATGGCACAGCACATATCACTGCATTCTCCTATCTACCTTTTTCGTTCAGCATTCCCTACACTACACCACACTCATTACATATACTTACATACCACTTACACAATCTTTACACAATTCTTCCACCTACCCACACCACACATACTCCAGATGACACATGTCCCTCACCTACATGGGCATCCTTGTACTTTAGGAATACCTTCTCTGCTCTAACTTTCCTCTCCACTTACTATATAAGATGTACTATATGTGCTACATACCCTCAGTAGTTGTCTTACAACAACACTGAGTGAGTATTCCCCTCTACCATCTTATTCTCCTTCTCACCACAATCCTGCAGCTTCTTACATTGTGTCGTGGCACTTCCTCCACTGCCCACACCTAACCTACATGCTGCAGGTTAGCTCATCCACTCTGAGTAGTTGTCTTACAACAACACTGACTTCTTACATTGCATCATGGCACTTCCTCCACTGCCAACACCTAACCTACATGCTGCAGTAATGCTACTTCAAGTTCTCCCATGCTGGGAGTACTTTCACACATTGTTATTGATTACAGTTGCCTGCCATAGCATGCGTGAACACAAGCACTCCCACCCCACATCACATTCTAGGATGACATGCATCCCTCCACTTATAGTAGCTGTCATACTTCTCACTTACACTCCACCCCAACTCTACTTCACTTTCACTATATAAGATGAACATTCTACATTACAACTCCTCAGACATCTTACATCTCTGTCTGAGTACCTTCCTCATCCCATTCTTGTACTTGTCTAAAACACAATCCTGCAGCGTACTTTCACCACATGCCCTCACCTTACTGTGTTGGTCACTTACCTCTCTACTGCAGCCATGCTGCTGCCTGTCTTGCTCATCGCAATGAGCTTCTCATACCTTCTAACATTCATATATATCCTTGCTGCCACTGTCTTCCATATCCTGCATGCACACTATGTGTGCGCAGGATATGGGAAATGACTGCTATAATCATGAAGGACAATGCAAATATGTATGAGGTGGCCAGAAGCCAGAGGGTAAGTGGCAGACACATCTGCAGCAAAGTGTGAGAGATCACCAGCACAGTAAGGTGTGGTGATGTGGTTCAAGTACACTGCAGGGTTGTCATCAGAGTATGTAGGAATGCAGTGGGGAAGTACTCACTCAGACAAGAGGGTAAGATGTCTGAGGAGGACATATAGTAGAGTGTCCGTCTTATATGGTGAAGTACAGTAGAGTTGAAGCAGAGTGTAAATGAAGGTAACAACAGCTACTATAGTGGGAAGGGATGCGCATCATCCTGGAGAAGTGGGTGGAGTGGGAGTGCTCAGACATGTGGTAAGTTGTCTGAGGATAAGAAGTCTGAGGGTGTGGAGAGTCCAGAGTGATGAAATGCTTATGTATGCATGTAGGTAAAAGCCAAGCAAAGATGTATGTGTGCGCACAAAAAGTCAACACACTAAGCTCACTACAAACTTGCTTCACTCTAAGAACTAAGTCTAAAGATCTCTAAGTCACTCTAAGCATCACTAAAGACATCCTAAACTTGTCACTCTGGATCCTTGTTTAGTCATCAGTGGTATCATCCTCATCACTATCTCATTGATCCCTCTCTTCATTGTCATCAGGAACAGTTACTACACTTATCAAACACATATCCACTACCTTGTTACCAGGGACATTATCATATCAGACCTTCCCTAAGACCATCCAATAGGCTGCTCTTAGCAATCAGTGTTGTCAGAAAGTGACATGCAAATCAACCAAAGTATAGCTTTACTAAGTGAGTTGAGCAATTGTCACACTAATGGCATTTAATATGGATGCTACTGTCTGTTACGAGGCACTTGCTTTGGCACCTCATAACACGTTTCTTTTTTTTCTCTTTCTTTTTCTTTATCTTACTTACTAGTAAAGTGTAGTATTATTACTACAAGTGTGAGCTTTACTTAGTAAGGACTTATCATTTTCATTCTCTTTTATAGTACTTAAGTATTTACATACTTAAGTGTGAGCTTAGCTCCAGGTACTATATTAGAATTATCCTTTCTCTTTCATCTTTCTTTTATTTATTATAACATCTACTTGCTAAGGACTATTACTATACAATTAGCAAGGACTCTCTTTTCTCGCTCTTATTTATCTTTGTTTACACCCTGTTCATTTCACGCTTGTGGCTGAGCCACTTATATCA
>QLPN01001897.1:0-18386 GCA_003314395.1 Albatrellus ellisii | reverse complement strand
TGTAAACTTCGCCTTCTCCTGTAGCTCTGCGAGCACACGCGCTTTCGGTGTGCGGCGGGGCCCTGGCGAGGAGACAAGCACGATGGTGAGCGTGCCACCGAGTCGTGGCAGCTTGATGCGTGAGGCGGGTCCAGGGTGCGCCGGCGGTTTTCGGCTATAGTGAAAGCGTAGGCACATCGTCAACGATAGACGTGAAAGGCCGACTTACATCCAGTATGTGACTGTAAGTATTTTTCGGTCCTTACTCATCTCGACGGTCAGATAGTCCGCCCAGCCGAGCGAACGGAGGCGTTCAGCCTGTTGACACACCATTAACTACTCCATATGTATCTACAGTCTGTACGCAGCAATCACTTACCTGGTACCAGAGTATCTCTAGCTGATAGGACATGGACATCATCTCTGGGTGGTGTCAGTGTCCTGCGTGACTTACCAGGCATGGTACGGGAAGGTGAGTGTTGCTTACGGAGAAAATTGAATAGTCGGATGAGCGGGGCATTTATGACACCCTCTAGTAATTTCGGACGCGCAGGCACTTCAACATGGGGAGGTGGCTCAGGCTGGTCGGTTGGAAGAGGAAGATAGTAGGCAAGGCGAGCATCGGCCTCGTCTGTTATGTGACGTTTTAACAGACCAGAAGGTTTCCGGGGAAATTCTGAGAGAAGTTATGGCGTCTGTCATCTCGAGACAATAAAGGAATATTACCTTGCATCCCAGTGAGATCGCCGCTCACGTTGAACAGGAATTCAACATGGACGAAAAACCAACCGTCGTCTTTTTGACCCCCACGCAAGCACAGCGAGACCTCGAAGAGCTCAGGAATGGTGAAAAACACACGACCATCCTCTTGCAGGACCATCAGACGGGACGAAACAGCACCATCGCGTTGCACGCACCTATACGATACCTTGACATTTCAACAGGTATTACTTCTTGCATTCGTAGACGATACCGTATCAGTGCCTCGATGCCGAGAAGTGTCTTCGAAATGACCTCGTCAGTCAAGGGAGTAGGGGGAACAATGGATTTCTAGAGAACAGATTATGACATCAGCTGCAGGAAGTGACAATATGTAGCAACCTTGATCCCAGTGGGTAACCGTCGATAAGAGCCTGTCGTAAGGACATCGAGAGAAGTGAGTAAATCGTGATTTCGAAGTCTTTTGGAAGACAATTAGCATTGGTGAACGCATTCCTATGTCCGTTCCTCCTCACCTCGCTGGATCCAAACTATCTCTCGCGTATTTGAGACCGCAAATGACATCGTCGAATTGTCGGTTCTGATTCATGAGGAATGCTGTGATATTCTACATGAAAGCAGTTAGAGCATTCAGCTAGGACCTAAATGAAGTTGCAAAACGGACCATGCATTTCTGTATGATGTCCGCGTCCCGGGACCATTTAGTGACAGCATACATTTTCACAACCTGCTTTTTCCATGCAACGACGAACTCAGCAATCTTTCGTTTTCGCGCCATGTCTGACATGCTTGGCAGACTAGAGCAGGTACAGGAATGAGCATGATCGATACAGCGTTCAGATATTGCAATAACAAAGTTAGGACAACCAGAGTTTCTCTTGGTGAGCAAAGGATGTGTAGTCTTACAGAAACGATGCTACGAACAGCTTGAGCACGTACGTTTCAGCCATCTCGCTCAGTTCCGCATAGCATGCCTGGACGACCCTCGTCAACACCTCCGCAAGAGGTAGCTGGCCGTCATCAACCATCGGAAGCTCGCGCTCTAAGATCTCTATTGGTGGCTCATCGTAACCGTTGGTATGAGAGATAGTCGTGTCGGAAAACCCAGAAGACAAGGGTTGGTGGGAAGCAGACGCTATTAGATTGGTCCCGTTCAAAGCCATTGCATGTCAGAGAAAGGGTATGCGACGCGGAGTCGTGAGCAGGTATTGTTGAGCACTATATTGGGTACTGTGACACACATACACTCGGCCACATCTGTCACATGGTCCATGCTTAGTTACCTACTGTACTTATATGGTTCAAGTTCACTTGTAAATAATAAGAAGCCTTTGTCTACCCTCTTTCATGCATGACCTGTGCTCAACAGGTATGTTGTGGCTCTTCAACCAGGAGTAAAGAGTCTGCAATTCTCGAGTGATGGAGGGAATGTGATAGTCATCAGATACATGCAAAGGGACCTGCAGATGGTAAAATTAAAGAAGGATAGGATATATACCAGATAATAGACAACTGAGCACAAAAGAGGGGAGCAACAAGGAGAAAGTAAGTGGCCAAGAATGACTCACTGTGTGGTAACCTGTAGTTGGCCTTGCTTTGTAAGCTTTGTCCATTAGGGCACAGTGTTGATTTCTGGGCAAGGCAGCAAGCAGAGAAAAGCCAGGACATAAAACAAGTAGGCATTAAGCCCAAAACAGATTGAGATTGAGAGAAGGGCCCATCAGAGCAAGAGGAGAGTGTTGAAACACATGATCGAATACTCGCAAGATGACATGTTTGTCCTACAGGGGGGGGGGGGTAAAAGGTAGGGCAATTGTGTGTGGGCATACAAAAAAAATAGCTAATTTATATATCTTAGACCCTGCATCCACACTGCACCTGCACTGCAAGATCACATAAGCTCACACAGACTGCACTCAATCTCCAACAGAGAGGGCAAAACTGCCACATCTGTAAGATAAGAGAAGATGTGTACCAGATGGTAGAGGGTACACAGAAGAAAGAGAGAGCTGCATAGAGCAGGTATGTCAGAAGAGAGCTAAGAGAGTAGAAGAGATACTCACCTCAGCACATGCAGAAGTGCTGAGGTGAGATGATAACAAGGTAAAGAAGCTATAGTAAAGGCCAAATAGAGTTAGAGAGGAGCCTGAACTGTAAAAATAGAAAGAGATAAGGATATGGAAGTATCCTAAGATAGGTAAAAATTCAACAAAAAGCCCAG
The DNA here is from genome assembly GCA_003314395.1 of Albatrellus ellisii. Taxonomy (NCBI): domain Eukaryota; kingdom Fungi; phylum Basidiomycota; class Agaricomycetes; order Russulales; family Albatrellaceae; genus Albatrellus; species Albatrellus ellisii. The sequence continues at coordinate 15,466 of QLPN01001897.1, read as the reverse complement.
AAAGAGACATTACAACCCATGCATTGCACAGAAGCAAGTGAGAGTGAGTGTAGATGCAAGCAATGGGAGGGAGCAATGTAGAGAGATCAACTAAATATCAGTGTCCCTAATCTGATACCTATATACATAAGAGAGTGGTGCACAGACCATGCTGATGTAATAAAGTGTGGGGAGCAGGTGCTGGGGCAAAGAGCAGAATCCCATGTTAACACCCAGCTCTCCCTCTTGTTGTGTTCTCATTGTGTGCTACACCTTGAGCCTCTCTTCTGCTCCTGTAAGACTATAGCTGGCTGTCCTGCTGTACTAAGTCTTACCATTAGACTAAGCTAGCTTACCTCATCATGTAGCTGACATCATGGCTTCCCCTATCCCCACTGTACTCCACCCAGAATTCCAGTTCTCCTCCAGATGAAACACTGTCATATATTGAGGTCACACCCTTGAATATCTAGGTTGACAGAATTGGAGGATCACAGGTACCAATTACTACATTGATACCTCCAGTCTTGACAAATATCCACCATCCCACAAGTTATACATGTATATGCAAGATTTCCCAGGAGCACCTATCATCCAAGCTGAGTTGCTGACAACACTCACTGGACCTCCAGTCACCCATCATTCCCCCACCCCTGATCCTCATCACACCACTTCCAGTTCAACCTCCTGTCATGCCCCCAGTCACCCCCACACCTGTTATAGCCATGTCTGCTCCAGCTAGACCCATTGTAAAAGTCAACAAACCCAAGCCCTTCAATGGGGATAAGTTGCAATACCACACCTTCTTAATTTCTAGCCACCTCTACATGAATGCACTCTGCATCACCACTGATAAGGATAAGGTGATGACTATCCTATCTTTCATGAATGAGGGCATGGCTCTTGCTTGGCAAGACAATTATGTTGAAACCAAGGTAATGACCAGAACCCTGCCAACCTTTGCTGAATTCAAAGCCTCCCTTGATATGGCCTTCAAAGATGTGCAGTGCAAGTTATGTGCATCCATGGAAATTGAAAATTTCAAGCAAAAAACATATTCAGCCAATGTGTATACTACATGCCTCCATCTCCTTGCTTCTGACACTGAAATTACTGATGATAATTCTCTTATCTCACATTTTCAAAATGGACTCAACAGGGAGTTACTAAAGAATATCTGCATGATGTCCCCCATGCCCACAACATTCGACAAATGGACTGAAGTTGCAGCATAGCTTGATGAGCAACATTGTGCATTCCATTCAGTTTCTATTGGTACACCTGCATTCTCACCTACAACCCTGTGTACAATGTGTGACCTGAACACCATGGACATGGACTGTGTAACCACACCATGCATCACTAAGCTCACACCCAATGAGTGCAAGCTGTTGAAGTTCTCACATGTTGTCCTCTCCAGGACCCACACCCCATACTCTATGACTAAGCACAGTCTGTGCACAGTTCCCACTAGTATAAAGAGTAGCACTACAGCATTATATAATAACAAGTGGACATTCTCCTCTTCTTCATTGAAGTGTCCTCAAACCAGTCTTTACCACTCCTTTATCACTTCTTTGGTCCCCTATGGAGACCATCCTCTACATCATCCTCATCAGCTACTACATAGCCATATTCCTCCTTGCAGCCAGCTATCTGCTGCTCATGCTGGCTCCCCCCAACTTCTCCTACATCTAGTAGAGTTCCTGGTTGCCTAGCCCCCATCTCGGGTTCTCATCACAAGCAACTCCTCAACTCTGGTGGCTGCATTGTCTGCCACAAACCTGGTCACATGTTGTGTGACTGCCCTAACAAGGCCTTGCAAAACACATCACCCATACCATCACCTCTGCTTGGAAAGGACCACATACATGGCAAGTTGATGATGGAGTGACACCTAGCACATCCAAACTTCCAGCTTATGTCTGCAAAATTGTGCATGCCCTGTCCATTCAAATCAATGGAGTACTGTATGATGATGATGATGATGATGATGATGATGATGATGATGATGATGATGATGAACCAATCATGGACACTGCATCTGTCTACACACACATTCAGCATTTATTAGCACAACTTCCTATCAATGAGCATTCCATTTGCACTGAATCATTGAAAGAGGATTTTTGAAGTGCTCTATATCTACTGTGTGGTATAGAGCCCTAGTTTCTCAATTCTGTAACAATAGTTTGACTACCAAAGATACTGGAAATAGTTTCTATTTACCAGTTGAACTCCAAACAAAAAAACACAGTATACAAACTCCAGCACTAATTGATAGTGGAGCAACCTCCAATTGTTGAGGTTATTTTGTGCATACAATACACTTTTGTTCAGCTTCTCTCCTGCATGCATTACCTATTCTTTATATACATGCATTCTTACAACCTCAGACATCCTGTCCTTGGACTTTACACTTCATCCCCAAGGACTACCCACACCACATCAACTCCAGATGATGCATGTCCTCCTACATATGGGTATCCTTGTACTTTCACATCCACTCTCTGCTCCAACCATACTTGTGGACACTATATAAGATGTACTCTTACTATACATCTCCTCAAATGTCTTACCTCTAGTCTGAGTGAGTACCTCCCCCATCTTATTCCTATGCTCTCTCACCACTAGCCTGCAGTGTACTCTTACCACATCTCCTCACCATCTTGTGCTGGTGACTACTTACAATTGCTGCAGTCATGTGGCCAGCCATGCTCTCCCTATTGGGAGTTTCTTACCTCCTATCACTCATATATATCATTGTTGCCACTGCCTGCCATAACTTGCACATACACCAATATCATTAGCCAGAAAATGGTCAAAAAAGCGAAAATCCCTACCTTCACACTTCCCAAACCGATTATCATGCGAAATGCTGATGATTTGAGCAATAAATTTGGTATGATTCATCAATATGTCAAATGTATTTTATGAATTGGAAAACATACTGAATTGTTCAAAGCTTTTATTGCTGATATTGGTACAGACCAAGTACTTCTAGGACACTTGTGGTTAAAACAAAATAATCTCACTATTGACTGGAAAAGAAATACTATTTCTTTTCCTAACAAACAAGGTTCAAAACATGTTTCACAAGCCACAGATCTAGCTGCATCAAATCTACCAAAGGAACAAAACCTCAGTGATCAACCCCCTTCGGAATATACTGATTTTTGAGACATCTTTAAAGAGGAAGCGTCTAAATCCCTTCCATCTAGAAGTAAATGGGATCATGCTATTTATTTACTCCCAGATGCTCCTACTGAACAAAATTGCAAAGTATATCCTCTTAATCCTGCTGAACAAAAACATCTAGATGAATTTCTAGATGATATGACACAAAGGGGATACATCTGTCCATCCCAATCACCATTTGCATCTCCTTTCTTCTTCATAAAGAAAAGGATGGTAAATTATGTCCAGTTCAAGATTACCAATGTCTCAATGCTCTATTCATAACCAATACCCCTTACCACTAATCTCTGACATCATGGATAAATTATGTCATGCCAAATACTTTATCAAGTTTGATGTAAGGTGGGGTTATAACAATGTACGAATCAAAGGTGATGAGTGGAAAGCAGCTTTCAAAACTAACAGAGGATTATTTGGTCCCCTTGTTATGTTTTTTGGACTAACAAATCCACCAGCAACATTCCAAAATATGATGAATGAGATCTTTGCCAATCTCATTGAGATGGGCAAAGTATTCATCTATATGGACAATATTTTGATTGCTACTTTGATTGAGAAGAACATCAAAAGCTTGTCAAAGAAGTTTTATCAAGATTATGAAACCATCACCTCTACTTAAAACCTTCTAAGTGTGAGTTTCATAAAGAAGTTGAATATCTTGGAGTACATATCAAAACTAATATGGTCATGATGGACCCAATCAGACTCCATGGTATTGCTGAATGGCCTATTCCATGTAACCTCAAAGAAGTCCAAGGATTCCTTGGATTTGGGAGTTTTTTTATTGTCAATTCATCCATCATTTTTCTCACCTAGCTAGACCACTGAATGACCTTACCAAAAAGGACATTCCCTGGTGTTGGGAAAACAGAGAACAAGAGGTGTTTCAATACACTCGAACACCATTTTACTTCTGCTCCTGTACTAACACAACTGGATATTTTTCAACCATTTAGATTGGAATGTGATGCATCTCAGTTTGCACATGGTGCCATTTTATCTCGAAAGGAAACTGACCAACAGTGGCATCCGATTGCATTCCTGTCCAAATCATTCAATGAGGCAGAATGTAATTATGATATCTATGATCATGAACTTCTGTCCATTATTAGAGCTCTAGAGGAATAGTGCCATTTTTTGGAAGGATCTCCACATGTGATCAAAATCCTTTCTGATCATAAGAATCTAGAAGTTTTCAAAGATGCCCATAAACTTTCTAGATGTCAAGCTTGTTGGGCCCTGTTTTCAACACATTTCCACTTTGTTATCACTCATATTGCAGGAACCCAAATGGGGAAATCAGACCTCTTATCTTGTCGACCTGATCATGATAAGGGAGAACAAGATAACACTGATCATGCATTACTCCCTTCCATGTTATTCACCAAAGTGGTAATGATCTTGTTTGATGATGAAACCTTAATTTCTCATGTTAGACATGTGCAACAAATTGATGATGAGGTATCCCTCATTCTCCAGACACTTCAAGCACCAGCCCTCTCCCAAAGAGTCTTTGCCAAAATTGGGAAGTTTCTGATGGACTAGTCTTCTATTCTTCCCATCTCTATATTCCCCCTGATTTATCCCTGAAACAATCCATTCTAAGGTGTCTTCATGACCTCCCTTCTGCAGGACATCCAGGGTGATTCCAGACCTATGATCTAGTCCAACAGTCATCTTAGTGGCCTGGAATGCATAAATTCACATTTTGATTATGTTTCAGGTTGCACCACTTGTCAATTAACAAAAGATCTGACTCATCAACCTCATGTTCTGCTGCAGTCAATCAACCCAATTCCAAATGCTCACCCCTTTTCCATGGTGACAATGGGTTTTATTGTGGCATTACCTGTCTCAAACAGATTCAATGCTATTGCAGCCTTTGTTGATCATGATGTTATGTGATTCTATTTCACCACTATGTCACAAACATATAAATACCTACAGTATTTTCCTTCAGTCATTTCCGCTATCGACTAAGCATTTCCGCTATAGATTTCTAAAATACCACGTCTTTCTGAGCCCTGCAGGGATGTTATTGAGTACTGCCAAGTACATGCCAGGATGTGGATGCCTTACGTGCGCGAAGTAAATGGTAAGGGAGGGTATCTGTGAAGCACGAGCCGGGCATTAGATGACGAGATGCTGAGCGAGAGGAGAGACGACTCGCAGTCTCAGCGTCTCCCTGCATACAGCCTCGAGGTAGGGGAGACTGTGGAACTCATCGTAGTCCAACAGGGCTCCTGTGCCGAAAGCATTGACCAGCTCCTCGCGTAGTCGCTGCTGCGCATCCTGACGCTCTGCCAACAGGAAGAACACACTGGCAAGGCTCGTAGACGTCGTGTCCATTCCCGCAAATGTGAGCGTGCCGGAGGGGAAGGGCATCGGGACGATGTCAACCATTTCAGCAACGGACGGACACAGACCCGATTTGAGCTACGAGTTCCGTGTCCAGAAGCCGGTCCTCGCTCGAAGCATGGAGATTCGCCCTGACTGATATTGTTGATGTCAGAGGTGAGCACACAATAACAGTCAGGAGGTTGCCGCGCGAAGAACGCTCAGGATGTCTGTACCCTCCCCGAATTGATGCTCCGTCGGGTCGTCTCTGGCAGACAATCCCTCGTGCCTTGCGCGAAATATGGCCGTTGCGGTCTGATCCATGACATCTACAATTTCGACCATGGCGCGCAAGTTCTTCCATTACAAACGATCCACAACAACGCGACGAAATTTCGGAGAGCCCACTCTAACGATGTAGGGGATGAACCGGCGTGCGATGCTCAACAAAAAAGCGGTGGTCTAGGGGCAGGGTCCGTGACCGTCGAATGAAAGAAAGCGGGGAGGAATTTGTATACATACGTGAGTTTTTTCACAGCCGTTGCGTATGTGTTTTTGCCGCCGTCGAGCGAGTTCAGCGTCTCGAACGAATACCCCAATCCAGCTTGACCAATGAGCTCGAGGCTGATGCGCATCATCCAGTCCATCATGTCGAGTTCCTGGGGACCGTTAGATAGACTCGCGTCGATGAGGCTTTGCAGCTGTCAAGAGACTGTCTATCAGCAAGGCAGGTGCTGAACATAAGGTGATGACTGCACTTGATGGCTTAATGTGTCAAATATGGGCATCATTCATCGGATGTTGGGGATGGAGCACACCAGGTTCAGCAGCTTTCGCTGACGTCAATGGTGCTCGCCTGCAACCGATCAGCCTGCGCACAAAGTGAAGAGCACCTGCGGAATGAAATACCTAATGTCGAGAGAAGGCCCATTCCGAACACGAGGCGTTTGGTCCTGTGGGTATCGCGAGATGTGACGTACTTCCAGGCCAAAGTAAGCAGTTGCTCTTACTCAATGGACAGTGGTGTTTCTTCGAAAGTATCCTCTTTCAGTATGATTTTCGATATGGCAGTCGGGTCGGTCACGTAGAATTGAACGTCTTGTATCAGCGTTGGAGAGAGGTCTGGGTAGAATAGAGATGCAAGAACGTACACCGCACAGACCGGTGACTCAGACGACTCTGCCATACTTTCGGAGGATATCGTGATGAAATTGCCAGCCACGGGCATTGAGGATCTGTCCAAGATTGCCTGTAAATGAGAACAGGCTTAGAAATGTATCTGGCTACAAAATGCTGTTGGTTTCCCTTCCAAAATGACTGCGCAGGTGGGCCTGGGATGTTGCGCAGCGAAGCTTGCTTGACCCAGTGTGTAACGAACAACCAGAGAGCGGTCGCTACACAGGTAGCACTAGCAAGTTGCAGAAGAAAATGCAGCATGGCACCAGTGGAGGGCGACACCATGGTTGTGTATTAGCCGCCGTCACTCTGTTACGTACCGAGGAACAGAAGCTAACAAATGGCTGACCACAGCACTGTGGATCCCATCAAAACACTTCCGAATGTGAAATGGATATTTGCAACCTATCTTGCTTTGGTCTCCTCCACAGACCTTCATTATGTACCTATACACATGCGCCCTCGCATCATCTTCACCGCTCGTCTGTTCTACAGTTGCCATCAACAATTGTGTCTTTGAATACATGGGGCCATAATACAGATAAAACTACAAGTCCACTACTGAAACTATGTCTCCGCACAGAAATACCCTTGTGTCCTAAACGCGCAAATGCTCAGTCTCGAATATCATCACGGAGATTAAGGGAAAAAGTGTGCGTGTAGAATACAAAAGAGATTAGCCCCAAGACAATAAAAAACATAGGCGAGGATAACAAACAGAAACGAACAGTTTCTCGCGTCGAGCGCGCGCTTGGATATTCAAATACTAACCTTATTATTCAATCCAATCTCTCGATAAGGAGCACCTCTACATCCCTTTTGCCATTATGGGAGATTTCCAGGGATTCACCTGACCACTGACATCTAATGCCCAACATATCGCCTTCCATAAGTGACCTGGACTGTGACCCGACTTTAACAATAATATTCACATTTCTGACCCTCAGGTAGTCCCAGGGAGGCGCCCGCATCGTTAGAATCCATGCTTTGCGTACACCCTCAAACGTGTGGCGCAGCGTGTTGCCATGGCTGATGCGTGCTACGGGAATGATCTTGCACGCATAAGGTCGTAGATCTTTTCACGCTGTTTCTGGATCTAGATACGAAGCACGTGCAACCGGGTGGTATTACGTATGCTTGTTGCAGCGGTCCTGTTGGGGGGTGTAGAGACAAAAAACGGATCACCAGGGCGCGTGAGCTTCGAGTTCGCAACCTCGTAATTCCTAGGCGAAATATTGTTGGTACTACGATCATGTTGCTGGCTAGAAAAACTGGACGTACATCATGGTCTCACCCGAAACTATAAATATCAGGAGCTCCCACCGAGTGATGTCATTATCAGGAGTGTGTCACCAATGGCACTATTACCGTTGCCCAAGCACTCATCAATTATGATGCACCGCGTCTGAACCGTAGTGGGATAGGTTTTCTTTGTCCGAAATAATGTCTACAGAGTGCTCCCATTATCAGGATCGACAAGATATTGCTCATTACGCATATGATGTGGCCAATCGTCGAACTCGACAATACCATTGGACATGTTTCACCTCAAGTTTCTAGAAGTGGTCGATGCAAATTTTGGAACGCAGAAGCAACCAGAGGGGGGGGGGGGTAAGAATTACAGTGTTGGATGGGACAGCATTGTATGCACCCGTTTATACGGGAACGGTCGGTCCCCCACAAATTGTATGTCGAGAAAAGGGAGGCTGTCGGACATCTTGCAGAAGACGACATTATCGTCTTTATTATTCACGCTGTGACTACGAGCATAGAAATGGTAGGCCGCGCACGCACGACCGCTACCGTATGCGTATTGGAGCACTATTATTGTTGCACGCACGTATTGTCAATTGTCGAATATGTCCCGGGAAATCGTTGCACGTATTGTACGAATGTAGGTGGCACTCGACCTTGCGCACTGTTCATCATTGGATGGGAAGATTCTACCGTAAGTTACACTCTTACTATGGAGTTACTAGGCGACAACAATATGATGCGCCCCCGTTGGCCGTCTCCTACCTGACGGTGGGAGAGATGTATAAGGGCATAGAGAGTTACGGCAGTAAAGCCGGAGAATGTACTGAGCTCATTCGTGCATACATTAATAGGTGGGACTTGCTACAGTATGGCCCCACGCGCCGGGATTGTGGAGGACCAATGAAAATCGCTGGTGAACGACGTTTATGACGAAGCTGCTCGATATAGAGAACAAAAGCAAAAGGGATCGTGTCGATATTGCATTTCCGGGATCTCCATGAATCGTTGTATCGTTGAATACTGTGGGTAGTCTCCATAAAGCTATCTTACGTTCTCGTTAGTGCTACAAACTTCCACCCAAAATCTCCAGTTCCATGTCTTTTGAAGACTGCTCCGTATACTGTGTGATATGTATCTCGAGCGGCCGCGCCGCATTTCGACGTCGAATGCAAGTATCATTGAAGGAAGAATGTTCTCCGAGACTGCTATGACGCAACATGTTGTTGGTTCGAATGAAGATCAGATAGAAACCGATCGCGATGATAGGCATGGCCTATACGAGCAAGCCATGAGCCAAACAGGAACTGCTGTGGTGCGTCCATGACTGACCATGTCGTTGATTACGAACCGACCATTGGACGATGTGACAGTGCACATTAGAGCAGCGAACACCGTGGCTATGTATAACGCAGCGGAGTCTATGAAGATGCTTATCATCCTGGCTAGACCGGGCCCGATCCTGTGCTCTCGCATCTCCTTGTTGATCCTGTGGATTTTGTACACCAATAGCGCTATTGGCACGACTGGTCAGAGTGCTGTACCTGCGTCGATAAATTAAAATGCATACCAGTGCAGATCAAGATAACAACCAGAGTCAATACGTAGAACGCCGTGATACATCGCCAGGTCCTTTTCGCAAATATAGAAGTACTGTTTGCGCCGTGAGAGGTGGCGCTGGAATAAATGGCCGTGATCCCTGTGGCTGCAGAACGTGTAGTTCCGTCTAGATTCTATTGTCACAACGGCTGTACGGTAGCTCACCGGCAACACCAAGAAGCACAAGAACCGGAAAGGCAACTATCTTCCATGACTGCCACACCCAATAGCAGCGATAGATCTAGATCGAGGCGCAAAGATTCATGATTCGAAATAGCCGGAATAAGCGCAACCAGTAGAGACTTACAACGATGATGCTGCCGAGAAGGGTCTGTAAAAAGTACAAAATCATCTTGAAAACGAATGTATAGTTCGAGAGGTCCGCGATCCATATAGCTGGGCCATTCGGCTGTGTAATGCGGCTCTTGGAGAATCCAAGCGTAAGTCGCCCGATGTCCAGACCTACACGCTATCGAGCCGTAGATTTAGTCGTATGGGGTTGGGAAATGTTGAAGACATGCTAAACCAACCATACTGCTGAAGATGAGGAGCATGGTTGCGGCAGCGACCATGATCCGATTTACTCTCTTTGGTCTGTTTTGGAAAACGAGGACATAGATCGTAAACCCATACATGAACAAGGAGAAGCCTGTACGATTGAGCATTTTTGCCTTATAGCGTGAGCGAATGTGGGCGTACCATAGAGGATACATTCACATGAAGTAGACACAAGCGCAGCTACGTCCAGGGACACGCCATGCGCCATATCTGAACGAAAGGATCAAAACGACAGATGGGAAGGATGATAAGAATAAAAAAGGCAATGGGACACGGTTCAAGACCCTGTATAGTTTCGAAGGCCAGGGTATTGAAACAACAGTTTCCTGCACGAAGGTTTTGACACGGTACTGGATGAGAAAAGTAGTCAACAATACTGGGAAAATGAGCATATGTACAGTCTCGACAAGGGGAACAGAGGCTGACGGAAGAATGGAAAAACGAAGTCAATACCAGTAAATACATAGGAGACACTCCGGTCAGGGGCTGGGGTGATTGTGGACCAATCGGTCCACCGATTGGTCCACAATCACCCTGGCCCCTGACCGGAATGTCTCCTACTGGTATCTTACCTCCCTCCCTCCCTCTAGTTGCTTCTCCGTTCCGAAATTTGGATCGACCACTTCTAGGAACATGGAAAAAACTCACAGCCAGCTTGCTCCCTGCAGCGCGTTCAGCGTCAACTGCCAAAGAGTGTGATCGTGCTGGTGCTAGCGAGGATGTTGGATAGTCCGTGAGATCTTCCTCCTGCATATGCTCAGCGTTCACCGAGTTCTATCACATCGATGCTCAGGAAAAGTGTGGGGGAATCAGATGAACGGGCTCACTGTTCCCCGTGCAAGCGAGGAGGCTGTCAGCTGCTCAACCAAGTGGGTTGCAGTGTAGTGCTGTTGGAACTGTTTGGACGGCAATGTCGTCTGGAGAACGACATGGAACGCACCTCTATCAGAGATGATGTATCCCTGAACGCCAGGCTCAGCCATGTGCTTGCTCAGGTCAATCGTAGAAGGCAGTCGCTTATCGCATACGCGACATTGTACTTGAGTGTGATGATCAGCCTTATGCTAACGCGCCCGTCAGAACGGTGGCGTGGTCGTGCGTAACAAGGCGTACCTCAACTAGCTTTCCTTCCGTCTGGGATCCAAGGCTGCATTCCTCACATATTGGGTGGTCGGACGACTGGTAATAATGGTTCACTAGCTCGTCCTTGTACATGGTCAGTCCACAGCACCGCATGCGTGGATGCTCATGTGCCATATGCTAGTGTTGGCTCCAGCCTTAAGCCTTGGAATACATCACAACATAGAAGGAGAGCCACTCACCAATGCTAATGCTTCCCGATGTTTCACGCCAGCACCACACCGAGGGCAGTTAGGATGTACGGTAGAAGCACGAAAGTGCTGCTCCAGAGCGCTTTCAGAGTAATACTTTCTATTACACTTCTCGCAATACCTGACGTGTTTGGCGTCCATATGCTGCACGGATACAGGCGTCCTTGTATCAAACGTTGATCACGGGAGGCAAACGGCAGAACGAACCGGGGCACAAGAAGTTTTATCCTTGAACACCTTTTGGCAGAACAGGTACAGTGGGTGTAGGGCTCGAGTGCTTTTGGCATGCTCCATAAGGTCCTCCGGAGAGGCAAGAGTCCTGCTGTCGTGGGGCAGATCACATTGCAAAGAGGAACAGGGATGCATGGTGGCAACGGCAAGAGGTCACCAGAAAAGACTGGCACTGGGAGGTTGTGAGAAGACGCACTTACATACAGTATAACGGCAGGTCGGATGAATCCAGAACTGTAGCAGCCTCGTGTTGTCCATGAGTTGGCAATGCTCTGATCTAAGGTCGCATAGCATAGATCATTAGGTAACTTCGTGACTGCTACTGCTGCTATCATATTTCGCACCATCACTAATCGCGCTTACTTCTGCACAAGAGCCAAGGAGCAGCCCGCAGTACATGTATCTTCTCCGCAATCGAGTTCGAATTCGCTGTGTACATGTGTACAGAAGAGGAGGTGGACGAAGGAACAGAAGATGGGCGAAAGAACTGACTCTATTATACATGATTCCCTTGTGACACGCACCGCAGCTGCCACATCAGTAAAAGCGGTTGGCTTTCCTAAGCATCGGGAGCGCGTCATACCCGAGGGAGTGCTCGCGAGAGCTTGCGAGTTGACTGAATTGCGCTTGGGAGCTGTTGCATCGCGATTCCAGGTGCATGACTCATTCGGCATGAGAGCCGTTGACGTGCTCATGCGTCGACTTTGTCCATTCAAAATGTATTTTACTACAAGGGAATAAACAACTATATTTCTGTATTCTTGTATTCTGCAAGGCCTTACAATAAGTACATGTAGAGTAACAACTGGTTGACTATTTGGGGATATATCTTTTTTTTTTTTTCATTTTTGCATGAGATTGCACAGATGGTTATATAAGATGCTCAAGTTTTTCATTGACAATGGACATTAAGAAACACAGAAAACACCATAATACTATTACTGTTAAGATATCTACCCAGACACACTATGACAATAGGAAAACTAGGTGGGGTTTGAGTTGTACTGGTAAGGGGTGGAGTCTTCCTTGATATCTGGACACTGGGGGGGTGGAGAAGAAGGCTCAGAGTCTGACATGGGCAGCTTTGGCAAGGACGGTGACAAGCAATGATGAAGGCAAAAGTGTGCGCAGTTGTATTGTGGCAGTCACAGGTGTGACATCATGTCACAATTTTCGTATTGCATTCTCTAAGTTGTCGAACTGCTGGGCAACAACACCTCTACTATTATGCCTCTCAATTCTTGCCATGACCTATATGAATGCTTCAAGTGTTTGGAACAATTTCCTTCTTCCCATGTGCTTATGTCAAGACAGCTGTTTTGAGCCTTACAAACCATGGAACATGGACACACAATGGTTGAGATGAAGAAGTTCATGTTTCGCATTCAGGCTAGTAATTTGCTAACTTACTCTTCATTGATAGGATACTTTGAGCATCCTGCAATCATGGAGACCATTGCACATGCCATCTTTTCATCAGACACATCTCTGGGGGCTCACTATCCTGAACACATCAAGAAAATTCCATTTTGGACAATCCTCTCAGCATGCTGTGCTGTATGTTCTTTCTACCACAATTTTTAGTAACTGTACCTGATGCTTTACACAGTTAAAATGTGCTCTTGATGAGTGGTATCTTCAAGAAGGTGCCATTCACTTGGGCAGAATATAACCCCATTCATGATCAACTTCTCAAACATTGACCAAGTGCTGAAGTATCCTCATAGCTGCTGTAAATGAATACAGCATCAATCCTTCATTTATCAGCAAGCAAGGTGAGGGCTGCCACTAGCAAGGTGACTAGACATCATTTTGACCTGTCATTTGCAGTTCTTGTCTCCAAGTCTGACTCATCAATAATGCTCATCATGGCACTGCAGTTGGCCTATTCATCAAATCTGAGTCCAATGATGACAACACTCCTCACAGCCCTATTTGCCCATAATGAATTTAATGTGTCTTCACCCACATCAGTTGAACCTCTCTTCCTCTTTGCTTTCATTTATACCACTACTCTTCTTGCTAATTCCAGTATTATGTCTACTTTTTCTATTTTCTCAATCTCTTTTCCACATGATTGAAACATCTATTTTGAAACAAATGTTAATGTTATTTACCATGAAATATACATCATTTTCAGTTATCATATCATGCACCAACTGAAGTTATTCAAGGTAAAGAATTCAGAGTAATAGATTCAATGTTACATTATCTTGTCTACAAGGGCCTATCTCCTAATCAGGACAGTGGAGTGAGGCCCAGTTATGCAAACATCCAGAGATCTTGTGGTCCATTGCCAACTGCATACACTAAAAATAGCCTGCTTGGTAACACTTGGGAGTGTCAGACTCCTATCACTGACCTTATTCCCTGCCATTATTATTTCTTTTCTTTTACTTTATTTTATATTTTACTTTAGATATGATTAGATTAGATCATCTGATCTGATCTACATCTAATCCTCTATCTTATCATAGTCCTTACTGTTTCCTCATGGGAGGTGATTCCCACAGATGCTGCACATCTGTCAGCAGTATACCCACAGCTGCTGCACTTTACTTACTGCTTGACCTGCCCTTAGTTACTGCACCTGGTCTGTGCATGTGTTCCAGTACTATAAGTAGATAGGTAGTATAGTGAATAGACCCCAGCTTGTTACAGCTGGTTTCATCCCCTCTTCTATGGCTGAGTCCTCTCATCCCTTGGCTTAGATCCAGGGCAGCTCCTGGTAAGCCCTCTTAAGGAGGCAGGGATATGTTGGGAGTTGGTGGTCTCATGCTATGGATGTCCACCATAGGCTTGATGATCCTGACAGGGAGTGCTTGGGAGTTGGGTAGGTTCTCCCAAGCTCCCAAGCTCCCCAAGTGTTCAGGAGGGCTCTGGAGTACATTTGTTTTTGCTGATGTGACCACAGAAGCTGAACTTTATGGAGGCTGTTGGAAATCCTGTCTCCTGGGATTCTGCACATGTGCTTAAGAGGGTATCTCTGCCTGGTTAAAGTAATAGATTTCCAGGCCAACATTTGTTGACAAGAATGTGTGACAACTGCAGTGCCAGTGCATGTTTGTGTGAGGGACTCTCCCTCACATGTCCAGTGGAAGGATGGGAAGAAGGTCAACCCTATTGTCGCAGCTGCTGAGGATGTGAAGGCTGCTGCTGTGAGGAATCCATAAATTGTCCACTGTATACATGTCATCTATTAGTGCATGATGATTGTGTGGTGGTTGACCTAGGCCAGTCTACTCCACTTAAGGAGGACTAAAGGGGTTCAGTGGGTACAGGGTGGGCAAAAGCCCATGTTGTTATATAAGGTTCTTCACCAACTCTCTCATCTTTTTCTTATCTCGAGATTTCCAGACTTTGACTTACATCTGATTATATCTCCACTTCCACTGATCCATTTAAGTTCTAACTCCACACATATATGGTACACATAGTTAACATTCAGACTCTGCATTTACACATAGTATAAAAGAGTTCCTGGGTGGTGCAACTGCTTTCTTCAGTTGCTCATCTCAGACTCTAGGTACTGTAACATCACTTACACTTTATTTACTTAGTTGCTCATCTCGGACTCTAGTCCCCCACTTATTGTGGTATTTGTAGTGCTCCTCCTTCTAATCACAAGTCACCTTCTATTGAAGATTAACAGCCCAAGTAGAAGTAGAAGCAGTAGCATTGCACAGAAGTAGAGGTAGTAAAGAGTGGTAAGTGTGTCCATGCTAAGGGAGAGGACTAAAAAGTTGACTAAAGATCAATGTCCTAAGACTAGTCCTTATGTACTTGTAAGTGGCATGCACAGA
>QLPN01001896.1:0-21801 GCA_003314395.1 Albatrellus ellisii | reverse complement strand
CATCCTGTGCAGGTACATCCATCGATGCGCCGCGCCGAAGCGCATGCCGAACATCTCGCTGTCGCGGACTAGGTAGCGCAGCGTCATGGGCATGAAGTCGCGCGCAGGATCGATGTTAGAAAAGCGCACAGCGCGAGTGGCCGGTCAGGCGGAGAGTGGTAGATCGGCCGCCATAAGTTCAGGATCTGCACGCCCCCTCTAAGTAGCGCGGTCACGTCCGCCGCGGGCAGGTGCCGGTGCACGCACACGGCGGCGGACGCGGGCGTCTGGTCGACGTGCACGCTTGCGACGAGCTGGCGCTTGTCCAGGGTATCGTCGCGCTCGTCGGAGTGGTGCCGGTGGATGGCTGTGGAACAGACATGCCGATAGTGAGCGGACGCGAGGAGGGGGGACGCACTGTAGTAGAAGAACACAACACAACTCACGACGGTGAAGTCCTTGATGAGCTGCGCACTTTCGGGGTAGTACTCGTCGCGGATCTCGTCGTTCGTGGCGAAGGACGTACACTGTGCATCGTGGTGGAAGAACTGGGAGCCGTCGGGTCGGTCTCGCCGCCGCGCAGGTTTTCGATCTCGAAGACATGCGGGTGCTGCGTCCAGTTGCGCGTGCGCCGGCCGGTTGTGGAGTCGGAGTCAATGTCCTGCCACGGCTTGGAGCTGTCTTAGGGGGAGTTGGAGAGCGACGGTGGTGGAAACGGGCTCGATGGACATGGGTAGATTGGGAAAGTCAGATGGGGTGGTGATAGCGAGAGAGAAGAGAAGGGTATTATCATTGTAGTAACTACTAAGTTAGTCCTCAGCGTCTGCATCGGGTCGAATATCCGAGCAAGCCCTAATAACATCATGTCCTATGCCATTGCTCCGCAGAGTTGTCCGGACCGGGCCGAGCCACTGCCAGGAGTGCGCTTAATTGCCCCTGCCCTCGTGCGTCTCAGTATCGATTGCCAAACCCGCCAGCATCGAATTGGCTTTGCGCTCAGATCTAGCCTCTTACTTCAAAACTTACAGAGAACGCTGCAGCATTTCTGTAAGAATACGCTGCCACACGCTGAGCGCAACGACAGGCCCTCGACGCGCTCCCCCGGCTCCCCCGACGACCTGGATTCCGACTCTGCAATGGCGATCTCAAGCAAGACGCTCAACTACCTGTCTCTCGATCGCGAAGTCTTATTTCTGGACGACTGCGGCTCATACAGATGCACACCTGTCGTGTCCGTGTTCCAGCTTCTGGGCCAGCAAGAGTATGGCTGCACTTATACCAGTTTTCAGCACAGGGCGCATTGATCCAGACGATATAGCCCTCGCCATGCGCCACAGTGGATCGTCGTTATTTTGTGGCCACTCGCAGCGATGAACTTCCTGTTCAGCTTCTTGACTTCCCTGCTGCGCAGCCTGCGCATACGGGCCGGGGATCATCATGGTTGATGCAATGCAAGCACGAACCATGAAATATGTTGGGCACGGAGCCATTGCCCAAGAAGCGAGATCGGAGGCGCTCACTGCGTCGCATCTGTGACAACCATCAGGACGACTAGGCAGTGCCGCATGGCTAAATTAATGAGCTTCATAGTAGGGCAAGGGAAACTATGATAGTGCAGGTATGAGCCAATGAGGGAAAAACAGAGGTAGAGGGTGTAGGTGAGGGTAATGACGTGGTAAGTAGTGGTGCAGACTGAGCTGCAGAGTGAGGAGATGTGGTACAACATTTTGTATAATGCTGTAGAGTTATAGAAAGTGGGGGGCATAGTATATGTAGTGTGTACTGAACTGAGTTCAGGTGGAGTGTAGATGTGGGGTTGTATGTGGGGGTGTAGTATGTGCTACACAAACGTGGGTTAGTGATGTAAGTGGGGTTAGAATGTGGTATAGTGGTGTAGTAAGTGGTTAGAGCGTGCATCAGTAAAGACGTAAAGAGGATGTGTGTAAGTGAGTATAGTGAAGCTGAACAGTTACCATTGGTATTTCCAACAAACTATTCACCACGAGATGGAAAAATTGTGGTATCCAGCACCAGTACCAGCAGCAACAATGCCCCAAATATATCCATTGTAGCTGTAAGATGCATGCTCAGATATCATTGCATGTCAGAACAGGCAATGATATTGATGGCGACAGGATATCTGATCCAGGTGGGTTAGAGCTCTGTGAGGAAGCACATCATCTGGCATGAATATTGTCACAAAGTAGGAATAGCCTAAGATGAGAAAGCATGTAGGAGGAACAATGAGTATGAAGAGTGAGATGATGCACTAGACCTGTCCACTAACACACCATGTGGCAGGGCATCTATGAGATGGGCAGAAGGACTCCATGACAGCTCTGTACTGTACTATGAGCAGACAACATGCTACTATGTGGGCAAAGATGCTGTGTAAGCTGTCAACGTCAACCACATAGAGGATACGATATTTGGTTAGGTATGTTGATACTAACTATATTGAATAACAATCGGCCTTTGGCAGGTTTGTATTGAACTGTGCTGGCTGCAACAAGATCAAACCACGATGATGTTCAGAACTGAGGAAATGCTTGACTGCCAAAGTAGTCCATGATCAGGATTCTACCTAATGCTGCCAGGGGTTGGCATTTACATGTGTTTAGCATTGAGAAATAGTGCAGAAAAAATTTGCACTCAGACTGCATTTCAAACTGGGAAAGTCATGCAACTCGGAGTTGACTATGGACTTCTTGGCAGCTGTACAATGTCTGCCCATTTCTCTGCAGTGTAGCCAGACATCTTTGTCATGTATGGTGCCTAAACATGAACCAAAACTCCCTGCCACCATCTCCTGAACACAGAGCCCAGGTTAATGGGGGGACACCTGTGTACTGTTATGGACTAGTATGATGGATGGTCGGCTATGAACGTATAGGAGCAGATAAGAGACTCAGAGTGTAACACACAATGAGAAAGATAACAGAGGATTTGAATAAGCAGGAATTGTACACCAGATAGTACAAGAGACTAAGCTAAAGACTCTTGTACAGTACTGGGCTCCTTTATATAGTACAATTGTAGGTTGATGAATATTCTGCTACAAAAATAGAATAGGCTGCATCATGATATAAGGAATGTTCCAGCAATACTGCACAATGGTTTGTAAGTAAGAAAGCTGCTGTGGTGCAGTATATTTGGTAAATGGAAGGAATAGAAAATTGTAACATGACCCCTTGTTTACCATGTAATGTCTGTGATACACCTAATCACGTACGTACCCCTTGTTGATTTCATAGTTGTAGAACTCCAGTGAGGAGTCTTGTGTGTTGATATACTCCACTGGACAAGACAATGTGGATGTGTGTGGATAGGGAGTGGGGCATTGTTGGGGCCAAGGGGTAGCATGTTGTTGAGGACAATCAACCTTTTTATGACTGGTATGCTTGCAGATCCAGCATTGGTGATAAGAGGGATGAGATTGATGGGTGGAAGGTGGATGCTGGGTGCAACTAGTGTTGGTGTGTGTGGCCATGTGGGGGAGTGTGTAGTGGTAGGTGTCAGTGTTGACTAATCAGTTGGCGATCTGGTGTAACTTGTGACGTCTCTGAGCATGGATTTGCTGTAGGTGGTAGTCAAGAGAGTCAAGTTTGGTTACACAATGATGCCAATTGGCATAGTGTTTGATGTTGTTTTGCACTCCTCTGTCTCCAATGAATATTGCTGCGGTGTACAGAATGTAAATGTCTTCCGTGCGAGTTCAAGGTGTAAGGTGGTTTGATAGACGTGTATGACCAGAGCAGCGGACTCTTAGGCTAGAACACGTAATAGAATGGATGAAGATGATATTGAGAAATGAAACTGAGATAGTGGCGGGCTTGGCATAGTGTAGAATCTGTGTGATTCGACTGATGGCTCATGGTAACTGGAAGGTAGCTCGTACTCGTAATGGCTGGAAAGTAGCTGGAGAGGAGGGGTGCACCCCCAACTCCTTAAATACGGTAGTCTCGTATGTACGTTGCTCCATCTCCTTGGCAGCGTTCGCGTAGCGTAGTTTTAGTGCGTTATAGACGTATCATACTACGCACTGCCAGGTCGTTCTGGCGTGCGGCTGTAAAGTAAGTAACCTAGATCTTGCGTCCAAAATCGTCAGTAGCCTGCTTGCAGGTCTTACAGTGGTTTTGGTGTCAAGTCAAGAGTGGGGGTTATTGATAACATGACTAAACTTGAGGGTAATCTCATAAGTTGGTGCGCAGATGACGACCTAGAATCGGTTGAGTGTGAGGAAGGGTGTCAGGGTAGTGGAGAGACGATGGAGTGTGATGAAGACAACCAAGTGTGTCCAATATAT
Source organism: Albatrellus ellisii (assembly GCA_003314395.1). Classification (NCBI taxonomy): domain Eukaryota; kingdom Fungi; phylum Basidiomycota; class Agaricomycetes; order Russulales; family Albatrellaceae; genus Albatrellus; species Albatrellus ellisii. Next base: position 17,516 of record QLPN01001896.1, on the reverse strand, counting down.
ATGTAGTGGGGAGGTCTGAAAATGATTGGATTCTGAGAATGATGGGGGGAGTGAGTCTGAATGGATGGGGATCAAATTTGTATTCAGATTGTAGTGCAGGCATGGAGGGATGTGGAGATAACTGTTTGTGCAGGTATGAGCCAACAATAGAAAAGCAGAGGTATATAGTGTAGGTGGCAGCAATGGTGTGGTAAGTAGTGGTGCAGACAGAGCTGCAGAGTGGGGAGACGTGGTACAGCATTGTGTATAATACCATAGGGTAAGTAGAAGTGGGGACGTGGTATAAGTAGTGTGCACTGAACTAAGTTCAGGCAGAGTGTTAAGTGTGGGATGTTTATCGTGGTGAAGAACATGGTATGTGAGTTAAGTAAGTGGGTAGAACATGTGTCAGTAAAGATGTAAAATAGTACATATAGTAGTGTAAGTATAGCAAAGCTGAACAAATACTGTGGATATTTCCAACAATAACGCAGTAGATTCATCTGACATGGGAAAAGGAGAAGGAGATGGTGTGTGATATTTGGGCAAAACAGTGTGATAGGAAAGGGGGGGAGATGTAATGTAAGTACCAAGATCAATATCTGTGTCTTCTTCTTTTACTGATGGTGGAGTTTGAAAGGAGGGACCTCTTTCACTATGAAGTGGGGGCGCTGGGGTTTCAGGTAACACCTCAAGGATGGCGTTGTACCTTTTCTTTTGGACCCCTTCCTTTTCCACTTCTTGTTGGGTTGATGCTCATGTGGGTTGGTGGTCAGGTGAGGGAGGTAAGGGAATGTGTGCTGGGTTTGTGGAACTATACAGATATCTTTGAGTTTGTACTTGTTCCAGTCATTCCAGGGCACAGAGGACAACTGCATGTTGTTCTGTTAGGGACAAAGATCAAAAGTGATTGACAGTTCCTCAGTAATTGAGGAGTATTCCTTGTTCAAGGGGTGTGAAAGTAGCAAGAGGTCATGTGTTCAGAAGTTCAATGAACATGCAGTGGAAGGTGTCAATACATTCTGCAGAAAAGAGGTTTTGGGATGGGGGCTGGGACATGATGGTGTTCGAGAAAGAAAAAAAGGGTGTGGAAATCATCCCCCCCTTTTTAAGGGGAACCATGACCCATGGGATGAGGAGGAAGGTGGGTGGTAAGGGGATGGGCAGTGGAGGGAAAGCAGTGATGAAAGGCAGAGATGAGGAGTGGGGCATTGGACAGGTGAGAGGTGGGAAGCCATTCATCATCAGAAGATGGGAAGTGCTTCCAATGGATGAGGTATTGAAGACGACCATGATGGAAGCAAGAGTCAAGAATAGATTCAACCTCATGCTGGAGTTCACTGTCAATGAGGTCAGGGGGGGGGGTGGAGAAGGTTCGAAACCATAAGAAGCGGTGGAGTGAAAAGGAGAAAGAAGTGATCCATGGAAAACAGGGTGAATATGCTTCCAGGAGGGGGTAGGTGGCAGGTGGAGATGATAAGAAGAATTGTTAATAACAGAGAGGACAAGAAAGGGGCCATAATGTCAAGGGGCAAGTTTATGAGAGGGGTGAGAAGTGGAAAAATTAGTGGCATCTAACCAAAATTTATTGCCAGATTGATAAGGTGAGACAGGAGGAAGAAGTGGGGTATGTGTGAGTGCAGCATTGATGTCACAGTGTAATGTAAGGAGAGTGGTAATACAATTGGAGACAGATGGAACAGGGACAGGGGAAGGAATGGACGGGGCTGCAGTAGGGTGATAACCCATGAGGGAGAAGAATGGAGTTTGTAACATATGGGAGTGATGGTGAGAGTTATGAGTGAAATCGGCGATTGGAAGATAGGATGACCAATCATCTTGGTGTGTATTACAGAAGGCACAGAGGTATTGTTCCAGTTCTTGGTTGTAATGCTCAGTTTGTCCATCTGTTTGTGGATGATAGGCAGCAGATAAACTCTGAGAGATATGGAGAGCATGAGTAAGGGCATGGGTGAATTTAGAAGCAAACTGCAGTCCATGATCAGAGATGATCTTTTTTGGTAAGCCAAACCATTTCCATACACTTTTGGCGTATAGGATAGCAGTTTGTTCCATGGTGATAGTACTGGAACAGGGGGCTAAAACCATGGCTTTAGTGACATCATGATCAACAAATGCCACAACAGTGTCATATCCATTTGACATTGGTAATGCAATGATAAAATCCATGGTTACTGTAGAAAAGGGATGAGCATTTTCAATCAGATTGATTGTCTGTGATGGAACATGGGGTTGATGGGTTAGGTTTTTTGTGGATTGACAGATTGGACATCCTGAGACATAGTTGAAAACAAATTTGTGCATACCAGGCCACCAATACAATTGTTGGATGAGGTTGTAAGTTTGGAAACACCCTGGATGTCCTGTGGATGGGAGATCATGGAAACACCACAAAAGTGATCATTTGAGAGAAGAGTTGGGGGGAATGTAGAGATGGGAAGAATAGAAGACAAGTCCATCTGAAACTTCCCAATGTTGTTGAAGACCCTTTTGAAGGGGGCTGGATTTGGGTGCTTGAAGGGTTTGAATAACAAGTGATACTTCATGGTCCAGATTTTGGGCTTGACGAATCTGTGAAATTAGTGTTTTGTCCTCAAACAGGATAGTTACAGCTTTGGTGAATAAGGTAGAGGGAAGTAATACTTGGTCTGTGTTATCCTTTTCTCCTTTGTCATGATCAGGTCATCTGGATAAAAGGTCAGATTTACCCATTTGGGTCCCTGTGATATGAGTAATGGTGAAATGGATATGTGTCAAGAATAAAGCCCAGCAAGCTTGTTGTCTAGAAAGTTTGTGAGCATCCTTAACAATCTCTAAATTCTTGTGGTTGGAAAGAATTTTGATTATGTGAGGGGATCCTTCAAGGAAATGGTGCCACTCTTCCAATGCCCTAATTATGGAAAGCAATTCTTGATTGTAGATATTGTAATTCCGTTCTGCTTCATTAAAGGATTTTGAAATGAAGGCAATCGGATGCCATTGTTGATCATTACCCTTCTGAGATAGGATGGCTCCATGAGCGAATTGTGATGCATCACATTCTAATCTGAAAGGTTGGGTAATATTGGGTTGGGTTAGCACAGGTGCAGAAGTAAAGCATTGTTTTAGTTTATCAAATGCATCTTGTTCTAATTTGTTCCAACGCCAGGGGATATCCTTTTTTGTTAGATTATATAGTGGTTGGGCTAGGTGAGAGAAATGACAGATGAAATGATGATAAAAACTTCTAAAACCTAGGAAACCTCAAACTTCCTTGAGGTTGCATGGAGTTGGCCATTCAGCAATTCCTTGTAACTTGATTGGGTCCATCATAACTGTGTTAGCTTTGATACATATGCCCAAATATTCCACTTCTTCTTTGTGAAATTCACATTTAGAAGGCTTTAGGAATAAATGATGTTTTCGTAATCTAGTCAGGACTTCTGTCACCAATCGATGATGTTCTTCTAGATCGAGGGTAGCAATTAGAATATCATCCATGTAGATAAAAACTTGGCCTGTTTTGACAAGATCAGTAAAGATATCATTCATCATATTTTGGAACATGGCTGGTGAGTTGGTGAGTCCAAAAAACATTATTAATGGTTTGAATAGTCCATGATTGGTTTTGAATGTGGCTTTCCACTTGTCACCTTCTTTGATTCTGACATTGTTATATCCCCAATGTATGTCAAACTTGGTAAAGTATTTGGCATGACATAGTTTATCTATGATGTCAGAGATTAGTGGTAAGGGATATTGATTATGAGTTGTAATTGCATTGAGGTGATGATAGTCTTGTACTGGCCATAGTTTTCCATCCTTTTTCTTGATGAAAAAGAAGGGAGAGGCAAATGGTGATCGGGAAGGGTGAATATATCCTCATTGTGTCATGTCATCCAGGAAGTCATCTAATTGCTTTTGTTCGATAGGGTTAAGAGGATAGATCTTGCAATTTTGTTCTGTGGGAGCATCTGGGAGAAGGTCAATGGCATGATCCCACTTACTTTGTGCTGGCAGAGATTTGGAGGCATCTTCTTTGAAGACATCTCGGAATTGGGCATATTCTGTCAGTAATTGACTATCAAGACTTTGCTGATGTACTTGGTTAGCAGTGGCTAGGTCAGTAGATTGAGAGGTATGCTTTAAGTATGCATGAGGAAAAGAGATTGTATTCCTTTTCTAGTCGATGGCAGGGTTGTTTTGCTTCAACCAGGAGTGCCCTAAAATCATTTGATCTGTTCCAATGTCAGCAATGAACACTTTCAGTATTTCAGTATGTTTGCCAATTTTGAGAATACATTGGACATATTGATGAATCATACCAAATTTGTTAGTTGAATTGTCAGCATTTCACATAGTGATTGGTTTTGAAAGCGTGTGAACCGGTAATTGGGCATGCTTGGCTGTTTTCTGGCTAATGATGTTGGAGGTTGCTCCACTGTCAATTAGTGCTGGTATTTGTGTTCTGTGGTTTCCTGTTTGTAGTGTAACTGGTAAATAGAAGCTATCTTCAGTTCCTTTTATAGTTTCACTAGTATTACAGAATTTGGAAGTAAGGGTCTGATACCACACAGTAGATATAGACCACTTCAAAAATCCTGTTTCAAGGATTCAGTGCAAATGGACCACTCATTGATGGGGAGTAGTGCTAGTAAATGCTGGATGTGTGCATGAACAGACATTGTGTCCATGATTGATTCATCATCATTTGACAGGACATCTTTGATTTGGACGGAGGGCATGCATGCAGTCTTGTGGGCATAAGTGGGAGGTTCTGAGATGCTAGGTGTCGCTTCTTCATCAATGTGCCATGTGTGTGGTCCTTTCCAAGTGGGGTGCAACAGCATGGGTGATGCAGTTTGCGCTGCTTTGTTGGGGCAGTCGTGTGCTACATGACTGGGTTTTTGGCAAGCAAAGCAGCAGCAGGAGTCAAGAAGACATTTCCATTCATTGGCTGTGAGTTTAGTGATACATGGCATGATTATGCAATCAATGTCCATTGCGTTGGGGTCCTGGGTGGTGTGGGTCCGGTGAAGGCGGCAATAGAGGTAGTGGAGTATGTATACTGTGTACGTATTTGTGCATTGAATTGCAAGGCCATCTTGGCCCATTTGTCAAGGGTTGTTGGCATGTTGGTCATCATGTAAATTTGATTGGCTATATTTTCATTGAGTCTGAGTTGATAGAATGCACAGAGAGCAGTGTTGTCTTTTATTTTGGCATCAGCTGCAAGGATATGGAATCTTGCCATGTATGCATTGGCTGAAAACATTTTTTGCCTGAACTGCTGGAGCTCTGCTGTTGCATGTACTTTGCACTGTGCATCCTTGAACACTAGATTGAGATCTCAGGTAAAGTTGGCAAACATTGGTTGCCCAGAGCAGTAAGTATCTTCAATATATTGATTGCGCCAAGCTAGTGTGGTTCCCTTCTGCATGAATGATAAGATACACATGATTTGTTTTCTTTCATCCACAAGATTGATTCCTTCGATATAGAGGGTGCAAGAGTTGATGAAAGTGCAGTACTTGGTTTTGTTGCCATCATATATCTCTGGCTTGGCAGGTTTGAAAGTGGTCTTTGTAGTAGACATTGTTACTGGGGTGATTGGGGATGTGACAGGGATGTGGGAGGTAAATGGAACAGATGGGGGAGCTAGTGATATTGGAGTAACTGGGGGTCCTGTGAGGAGAATCAGCAACTCAGCTTCGTGGACATCTGCTCCTGGGAAGTCTTGGGTGTAGATGTAAAGCTCATCAGAGGGTGGTTCTTTGTCAAGGCTGGAGGTATCAATGTAGTAGTTGGAGTTTACAACTTTCCACTTCTGTCATCCTTGATATTCAAGGGTATGTCCTCTGGAGGTGATGGCATTTCATCAGTTTGAGAGTAGGAATTCTGGATGGAGAGTGGTGGGGATTGGAGGAGCCATGATGTTGGTTACATGGTGAGTAAGACAAGCTTAGTCTAATGTTGCAGACTAGTACAATGGACGGTCAGCTATGAACATATAGGAGCAGATAAGAGACTCAGAGCATAACATGCAATGAGAAAGATAACAGAGGATTTGAATAAGCAGGAATTGTACACCAGATAGTACAAGAGACTAAGCTAAAGACTCTTGTACAGTACTGGGCTCCCTTATATAGTACAATTGTAGGTCGATGAATATTCTGCTACAAAAATAGAATAGGCCATGTCATGATATAAGGAATGTTCCAGCAATACTGTGCAATGGTTTGTAAGTAAGAAAGCTGCTGTGGCACAGTATATTTGGTAAATGGAAGGAAAAGAAAATTGTAACATGTACCTTCCGAGCCACTTGTGAGCCATCTGATATCAGCCATCTTTCTTGCCTGAGGAAAAAGTTATTCATGCTGACAAAACTCCCCACATTCACCATGATGCTTCTTGCTGTCTTGTGTCAGATATCTGAGGCCCTTGAGTCAGAAAGAAAGAGTGGATGTGGAGCGCATGCTGAGGAAGAGTGATGTTCATGGTGAGCAGGTTGTGACTGTTCAACCAAATGTGACATGTGTGCTCGATGTTTTGATTTGCACAAACATCCAAGTTGGGTCCAGTACATCTTGAGTCATGTTCCAAGACACATTGTGCATCATGCATGTCAATGGCAGACTGATACGCTTGATCTCTGATGGCCATACAAGAAAGCTTCATTAGCATAGGCTAGTTTGAGGGTGCCTTGAGATTGCTACAGGCATTGAGCAGCTCACCCACATGCATGTGGCATCCCCTGCATTGTCTACACGGACCACTCCTGATCCTTAGACTGGGTGGTGAGATGGAAAATTACACCTGCACAGGTCTGCTAGTCCAGAGTTGGAGCCTGCAGGAGATGAGGGTCATTGTGATGTGGTGCATTGATGGACATGCTGGGCAGGACATTGGGGATATGAAATTCCATCCATGTTGACCATGTTCTGGTTCAGGACAAGGGTGCAAAAATGTGCTGTAGACTGTAAACAGAATTGTATTGCACCTAGCAGATATCCCAGCTGATCAGAACTGGGGATAAAATGTGAAGTGAACTACTGTCTATATAGCACCCTAAAGAGTGCACAGACCATGCAGTACAGTATAGGGCTAGAGAATGAGAAAGTAAAGTAATGATGTCATATCTAATAATAGAAATGACACATCAGTGCTGACTGAGGCTCTGCAGTAGCTATGGGAGTGATTGGTGATACTCCACAGCAGCTGTGAGAAAATGAGTCATAACTAAATATAGAATGGGCTGATCAGAGCTCAGATGACTGGCATGTCATCAGCCAATAAAGACAAATAAAATGAATGCATGACTGTGGGAATCACTTCAGTAGATCAAGAGTGATTGTAAGATCTATGGTGTCAAAGACATAAGAAAAATAGGAAAAATGAAGAGAAAAATAGAAGAAATAATAGTGGCCTGACAAATACCCCCTTCTTAAGGTGAGACGTCTTGACAAGCAAAGAATGGAGATGAACATGCATGGCAAATATCTTCTTCTCCTTCCATAGATTTGAAAGGGATGCCAGCAAAGAGTGACAGAGAAAGAGGAATGATGGAAGAAGATTTAGGTAATTCTTTTAAATCTTCATATGACTTGGGAGTAATAATTCCATCAGTCTTCATCTGTAAAGTCATCTTCATCTTCAATAATGCCAAAGGGAATTCCCTCATATCCTTCATCAAGAACCGGTGGAGTGGATGGTGTTATGAGGCACTTGCCTAGGCACCTCATAATGGTTTTCTTTTTCTTTTTCTTTTTATATTTTACTTACTATAAAGCATAGTATTAACTACAGCAGTGAGCTTAGCTCCTATTTATAGCAAGGACTTCTTTTCTTTTCTCTTTTATAGTACTTAAGTATTTACATACTTAAGTGTGAGCTTAGCTCCAAGTACTATATTAGACTTATCCCTTTTTCCTTTATTTTTCTTTATTTATTATAACATTTACTTGCTAAGGACTATTACTATACAATTAGCAAGGACTCTCTTTTCTCACTCTTATTACCTTTGTTTACACTATGTTCATTTTCGCACTTGTGGCTGAGCCACTTATATCACATGGATGCACCTTATGCGCTTTACTGCGCTTTACTGCGCATTATTGTTTACTTACTGTGCATTACTGCGCAACTTTACTATACTTAGATCGCTAGTTTTGTATAAATAGTTGACAAACTGGTGGTCTTAAACCCCAGTCTTGTCAACTTCACAATCTAGGGATTCTCCTCTACTGCGCTTGACTTAACACTCACTACAAACTCGCTTCATTCTCTAATAACTACGTCTAAGATCTCTAAGCCATGCTAAACACATCACTAAGATATCCTACACTTGTCACCCCAGATCTTTGTATAGTTATTGGTGGAATCATCCTCATTTCTATCTTGCTCATCCCACTCTATTTTGCTATCAAGAACATTTATCATGTATATCAAGCGCATATTCAACACCTTGTTACCAGGAGTATTACTACAGATATTCCCTAAGACCATCCAATAGGCTGCTCTTAGCAGATGGGGGTATATCTTCCTGAGGTTGTTGAGTGTAATGTGGTTGAGCTATCATCTCTGGTGAATATTCTGTCTGGTAAAGGGAATAAATGGCTACCAAATGTACCACTTGAGGACTCTCTTTATGGTACCTCTTGAGCATATCAGGAACATCTTCCATCAATACTGAAGCAGGTTCCCAAGAATTCTCTTCTGTGGGGTCATCCTTCCATTTGACCAGATATTGAACTTTACCATGAGAGAGATGGCTATTGAGAATTTCCTCAACTTCATATTCTTCTACACCATTCTTGATAATGGGGGGAGGAGGAGGACAAACTTCATGTTCAACAATGACATCTTTGATGAAGGGACAAAGTTTGATGACATGGTAAACAGGATGAATCTTCATCATCTTTGGGAGTTTGAGACGATATGTATTGTTGGAAAGTACTTTGAGTACTTCATATGGTCCAAGATGTTTATGATCCAATTTCTTCATTGGTCTGCCAGTGTTGATATTGGTAGCTTCAAGCCATACTTTATCTCCAATGGCATAGACAGGGGTTTTGCCTCTATGTTTGTCATAAAACTTCCTCATATCTTCTTCAATGACATCTCTGCATCTTCTCTGATGTGTTTGAGCCCTGCTACAAACTTGTCCACTGAATCAATTCTGGTAGACATATGAGGTTCATGGCCCATTCTTGGATCTTGTTTATAATTCAGCATACATGGAGAATATTTTGTTGCTGAATGAACACAATTATTGTCAGTGAATTTGGCCATAGGCAACCAGCATGCCCAATCATTCTGTTGATGATTGATGAAAAGGTGGAAATATTGTTCTATTTCTTGATTTATCCACTCTGTTTGACCATCAGTTTGAGGATGATAAGCTGTGGATGTAGCTGTTTGAATCCCCAATAAACAATTTAATTCATGCATGACTTGTGATGCAAATTGTGGTCCTCTGTCTGATAACACCTTATCTGGAAGACCATGATGTTTCCAAACATGATCTCTCATAAGGTGTGCCACTCCCTCTGCTGTTACAGTTTCTGTAGTGGGAATAGCATGAATCATTTTTGTGAAATGATCCACAACCATAAGGATTGAATCATTGCCTTGGCTTCCAGGCAATTTGATGATGAGATCTGTAGAGATAACCTGCCAAGGATGTGAAGGGATTTTGTTAGGTGTTAATTCTCCTTGTGGTTTCATAGGGAAAGTCTTTGTCCTTTGACATATTTCTCAACATATGACACCAGATTGGGAAACCAGAAATGTTGATGGACCATTTCTAGTGTTTTCTTGTAGCCTGGATGTCCTGCAAGTGGTGAATCATGGCAGGTATTCATCAGTTCAGTGTACATTGTTTCTGGAACATAAAGTTTCCCATTGTAAAAGAGTGTCTTCTTCTCATCTTTGCTCCATTGTGCAAACATTGCAGTTTTCCTCAAGTCCACATCCAACTTGTCCCAAATGATATAATTGTGGTCATCTTTTTGTGCATCCATGATTCATTTCAAGATAGGAGGGCTAAGTGCTGCAAGCAAAATCATGTGTTTGAAAAATTCTGGTTTGAGCAAGATGATGTTCTTGTTGTCATCTTCTACCCCTTGACCAATGAGCTTGACAACAATTGAGCTTTTGGGCTGTCATGAAGTATTCCAAATTCTTGTGGTCAGTGATGACTTGAACAGGGTGAATGGAACCTTCAAGGTAATGATACTGTGCTTCCAAAGCATGGATAATGGTCAACATCTCCTTGTCATATATGTTGTAGTTACACTCAGCAGGCAACAAACCCTTACTGAGGTATGCAACAGGGTGCCACTTGTTATCTTGGTGAAGCTGTGAAAGAACTGCACCAGTAGCATAACCAGAACTATCTGCTTTGACTCTGAACAGATACTGCTCATCTGGAAAGACTAAAACTGGTTCAGAACATACAGCATCTTGCAAATGAGTGCTGTTCATCACCCCAATGCCACTTTATGTCTTTTTGCATCAGTTCATTCAAGGGTTTAGTGATATTGGAGGACCCAAGAATAAAATGACAATAAAAGTTGCAGAAACCCAGAAATGAGCAGATGTCATGAAGGTTCTGTGGAATTGGCCAGTCTTTGATACCTTGTACCTTGACTGGATCCATAGTGATCTTGTCAAAAGAGATCTTCAGGCCAAGGAAGTCTATTGATGTCTGTTCAAACTTGCATTTCTCTGGTTTGAGATAAAGTTTATCATCTGTGAGTATTTGAATGACTTCCTGTGTGACCTTCTGATGTTCCTCCAACATTGCTGTAAAGATCAAGATGTTGTCCATATAGACCACAATAATTCCTTGAGAAATGAGACCATGGAACAAGTCATTCATCATTGTTTGGAATGTGGCTGGGCTGTTACAGAGACCAAAGAACATAACAAGAAGTTTGAATAAACCCTTGTTAGTGACAAAGGCAGCTTTCCATTTGTCACCATCTTTGATCCTGACATTGTTAAACCCCAATGAACATCCATCTTGGTAAAATACTGTACTCCACAAAGATGATGAATCAATTCTGATATGAGAGGAAGTGGATAACTGTTCTTGATCATCATATCATTGAGTTTATGATAATCTTGAATGGGTCAAAGATCTCCAGATTTTTTTTTGATAAAGATGAAAGGTGACACCATGGGAGATTTCAAAGGGTGAATATGGCCACTCTTCAGATTCTCTTCAATGAACAGTTCCAGTTGTTTCTGTTCATCCAATGAAAGATTGTAAACTTTACTGGTAGATGGTTTTGCACCTGGTTTAAGTTCAATTGCATGATCCCAAAGATGTCTTGGAGGAAGAGAATCAAAAGTATCTTTGTCAAATACCTGTTTGAAATGATGATATGCTTTGGGTATGATATCTTCTTCAGCTTCTTCTTTTCTGCTTTGGTGGCAAGGTCTTGGCTAATATTTTGAATTGATGCCTCCATTTCCTTTTGATCAACCATGACCATTAATATCCAATCTCCTTCTTCTTCAGCTATAATCTGTTCTTTGGCTTCTTGATTTATGGCCTGATTTTGCTACTTCATCAGCTTCTTGTTTGACTTCCATACTTGTTGATTGGCTTTGAGACATACTTCACATCTGCAAGGACATCTGGTGAAATGTATTTTTCCTTGTAACCAATCGATTTCAGGGTTATGTATTTTCAACCATGATTCACCAACAAAGACATTCTTTTTGCCCAAATTGCAGACTGCAAAGGTAGCATGTTCAGTATGGCCATCAATAGTCATAATGAAATCAATCATTTCTTCAATATATCCTCCCTGGTTGAGTGATCCATCAACATTGTAAACTGGTATAGGTTTTGCAAGTTTTGTTGTGTTTAGGTTATGAATTCTTTGTTGATGTATAACCCAGTATCCCCTGAATACAATAGAGCATCCACTTCTAAGACAGCTCCTGTGTCCACTGTTTTGATCTTAAGTTTCATTTCAGGGAAACTTGATCATTGTCTTGATGTATTCCTTTTTCTCAACAGGAGGAATAACCTGTGGCACTTGAGGCTTCACCTCAGACTGAGGGCAAGATGGAACAATGTATGTTAAATAAATTTGTGTACAAGCATTGAGACAATCAACATCCATATCATCAGTCTGAAGCATATAAATCCTATTGTAGGATGGCAAACTTGTGCTCAGTTCCTGTCCAACCCAAAACCTGACTGCTGTGCTCCACTCTTTGAGCCATTTGGATCATTCAATATAAGACCATGTGCCTGAAACTCCTTCTGCATCTCAGCCAAGAATTCTGCCTTGTTCAGTGCATGCATCTCTTGAAGGGTCCTCACATTCCCCCTTCATTGTTGTCCTTGAGGATGCCTTGGTTCTGGACACTCTCACACAAAATGACCTTCTTTTCCACAATTGAAGCATAACTGGGGGTGTGGTCCTCTGGCCCTGTCAACATCCATAGGCTCTCCAGCAGGTGCAGTGGTAGAGGTGAATTTTTGTCAAAGGGTATAATTGCATTGCTGCCCCTGTTGCCACCCAAAGGATTGCTGTTGCCCTTGTGGCTGTCTTCTTCCCCATGTTGATTCAACATTTTGCATGTCTTGCCAGACATATGCTCAGACATGAGCTCTTCTAATCCAACCATTGAGATCTGTTGAAATATGGGCAAAGTGGCAAATAGCAGATTGAGCATCACATTGCAGATATAGGCTTGTTAGCCCAGGTGGAGATGAATGAGCTAAGAGGACAACAGTCCAAAGGCCTGTAAGATAGAGAAGATGTGTAGCAGATGGTAGAGGGTACACAGAAGACAGAGAGAGCTCAGCACATGTAGAAGTGCTGAGGTGAGACAAAGACAAAGTGAAGAAGATATAGTAAGAGCTAGATAGAGTTTAAGAGGAGCTCAAACCATAAAGAGAGAAAAAATACCAATAAGATTATAAAGCATCATCTGTGAAAGTATACATGGCATATTGCAACAGAAAATAAAATAAAACAATAATCTACAGACCTTGTCTATGTCCCTGTCCTGTCCCCATCCCTGTCCCCATCCCTGTTGATCATCACTGGCTATCACTCATGAAAATCCATACCCATAGAAATGATGGCATGCAGTAGTATTGTAGATTACAAATAGATAGAAGAAAAAACCTCTTAATCTGTGAAAACACAAAGTAGAACAGAAACATCAACTGTATGGTTACTATTGCAGACTGGAAAACCAATAGAATGATACCCATACCCATACCCAAACATACCCATTAGCAAGGCTTGTGCAGGTGGATTGTACTGACAATGGTCACTACTCATATATATCCTTGTCCATCAACCCAGGAACTCTGCACCTGTGAATGAGATGATTGTCAGAAAATAAAAGAGAAAAACATGGTAATCAACATTGCCAAAGCATTTAAGTGTAGATGCATAAAAATAGAAGAAAGTCAAAGACCAACATGCTTGTAGAGCCAAAGTACCCAGCATACTTGCAGGCACAATGATACTCATGGATACAGTAGCATGATTCAATACAGAAAAACATAGTCTGAACATTCTGCCTAACATGTTATTGTTTAAAAAGATAGTATCAACAGAACTCACCAAGAGATTTGCAAAATGTCAAGAGAGTAAACACATGTTGCATTGAAATATCAACTAATAAGACATGATCACAGTTGTAGATATATGTAGCAACAGAGAATAAAAGGAAGGAATGATAGATGTAAACAGGAATGGATGAAGAATAGGGACAAAGTTGAATATAATTGATAGTTCTGTTGACAGAACACATGCCTGTGATGTTGTGAGGTTCAGGGTTCCAATGTGAGTTGAGGATAAATGAAAGAAAGGAAAAAGGGGGTACAACATTCATCTGCCAGCATGCACCAGCACAGTGCAGTGTGTGTGTGCAGGAGGAATGTGCAGAGGTCCATGTAGCAGCCACATGTGTGAGGAGGTGGTGGCCGCACTGTTCATACAGCGGCAGTGTGGGTGGGTAGACGACAGTGTGTTGTTGACACAGCAGCAACATGGGTGCATGGGTAGGACATTGAATTTGCTCAGCAGCTTGGGTGATGGTGAGACCCACTGTGGCAGTGTGGGCAGGATGATGGGCACCTTTTTTGCCCCACCTAGTATGTGTATATGCAGTGGTGGCATGCATGCATGGCCACAGACATGGATGGGGTGGGCATGGAGTATGTGCTCAGCAGCAAAAAAAAACAAAAACAAAAACAAAAACAAAAAAAAATATGTACAGTGGTAGCACCAATGGGTGGGGGGCCATGCACTGTTGAGACAGTGGCAATGTAGGTGTGCAGGTGGGCACAGGAGTTTAGTGCAGTAGCTGCACTGTGTTGAGCAGCAGCATGGGAAGGAGGCAGGAGACTGTGTGAAAAAGGAGGGAAGGGGGTGAGAGGGACAGAGAGTGTGAGAGTGAGAGCAAGACAGAAGGAGGGAGGAACATACCAATCATCTTGAGTGGACATGGGCAGGGCAGGCAGGCAGGCAAGTTGCTGTGCTGTGCTGGTAGAGCAGCCACGTTGTGGGTGGGGTGGTAGTGGCCACATACTATTCATACAGCAGCAGGGTGGGAGGTAGGGGATGACAATTGAATTGTGAGTGACCTGCTGTGTCTGTGATCAGTGGCTTGCTTTCACAACTGTCCACATGAATATAGCTACCTCTGAGGTGGGCAGTTCATCAGCATCTGATACAATGGCTTGCAGGATATGGAGGGCCTCACACTCAGTGCACATTGGTTGGCTCTGGTCATTGATCACATCAAACCAATCTACAACCAAGAAATTACTTTACTATGCAAGGGCACACAAATGGTGCTGGCTTACAGAACTGTCCACAGTGGATGATGATGTGTTTTGAGTCAGAGGCAACCATCATCTCTATGCTGATAGTGAATCTCATGCCAGATGGTTGAAAATAAATGCACTACTTACTTCAGTTGGAATGTTGGTTCATGTCAATAGGCTTGCTGTGCATGGCATCTGGCCTGAGGATGGCTGCCAGCAAATCATGAATGAAGCTGAGGGAAGAAATTATGAGCAAAGCAGCTTGAGGAAGCTGAGAACCACCCACATAGTGTTTGTGAGCCCATGTGTGATTCATCTGGGTCACTGCTGTCCCTATGCCCACATTGTCTGGAGTGGGGCAGGTGGGCAAGTTGCTGCACTGTGCTGGTACAGTGGTGGCATGGGCAAGGAGGTGGTGGCCATGCTGTGTTGGCACAGAAGTGGCATGGGTGGGCAGGTGGTGGCCGCACTCTGTTCATACAGTGGTGGCACATGGGGCAGGTAGGTAGCCATGCACTGTTGACACAGCAGCTATGTGGGTGCATGAGTGGGCACAATAGGATGTATGTACCACAATAGCCTGCATCATCTTGAGTGGATGCAGGCAGGGCAGGCAGGCAAGTTGCCATGCTGTGCTGGTACAGCGGTGGCATGGGTTAGGAGGCCATGGCCATGCTGTATTGGCACAGCAGCAGCATGGGCAAGTGGTGGCTGCACACTGATTGTACAGTGGCAGCATGGGTGGACAGGGGGTGGCATGCTGTGGAGACAGCAGTGATGTGGGTGCATGGATTGGAATGGGAGAAAGGACATACCAGTTGCCCACATCATCTTGAGTGGACATGGGTGGCAAGAAAGCTGCTGTGCTGTGCTGGTACAGTGGCAGTGTGGGCACATATGCAGGTGCAGGTGGGTAAGCAAGGGGCAGCATAGGCCTGCATGGCCTCGTGCACTGTGCAGTTGCTAGCTGGCACCTTGGCTGCACAGTGCCCATCAGGCACACCATGGTGGGGGTGTGGTACTGAACCATGTGTGCAGCATGCTATTCATACTGCGGCAGCATGGGTAGTAGGGGACCACATGCTGTTGACACAGTGGTGACGTGGGCATGCAGGTGTCAGTAAGCAGTAAGCAGTAGGAGAAAAAAGGGCACACCTAAACATCTTATCTGGGGGCAGCACCTTGAGCAGTGTGCTGAGCATGTCTGCCATTGTGGCATATACAGTGTTACCTGTATCACCCACATGTGTTCAGTGACCCTGTCCCCACACTCAAAAAGAAAAAACATGCACCCCACCAAGCCTGGGTCATGTTGAGCCTGACATTTCCATTCCATGGGTATTGCAGGCTGCAGTTCCTAGTTTTGCAGTGAGTGGGTTCAGAAGGAGGGAGGGAGAGAAGGGGGATGCACCAGAAGATAACAATAGTACTGATCATGTGACCCATGTCAAGGCCTGCAGAGAGCATATCTGCATGTTGCAGGGTCAGCAACAAGTGGCTGCATGCTGTTTGTACAGTGGCAATGTGGGTGTGCAGGTGGGAATAGGAGGGATGTACCAGTTGCCTGTGTCATCTTGAGTGGACATGGGCAGTGAGCCAGCAAGCTGCTGTGCCATGCTGGTATGGCAGTGGTGCAGGCATGCATGGTCCTGGTACAGTGGTGGTGTGGGTCAGCAGGTGATGGCTGCCCACTGTTGGTACAGCAGTGGTGCAGGAGGCAGGTAGGGGACCATGCACTGTTGACACAGTGGCAACATGGCTGTGCACTGTCTGCAGCAGGAACCCTAAGGAGATATTTGTGAGGCCAGCAGGCATGGGAGAGCTCTAAACACTCACATGTGTCCACAGCCATACCCACTTCTGTGGTAGTCCTCCAAGAGTGCACAGAAGGGGGCCAGAATGCTCTCATCCTCAGCATGAGTGGTTAAAAGAAAGCCAGGATGTGCTGCTGCACAGTGCCACACTGCCACACACATGCTGCACTGCCACATGTGGCATGCCACACCAGGGGAGGACAGTCTTAGCAGTTGTGCTTCAAACTCAAAAAAACCACATGTCGGCCTCATTACACTTGGTTTTTCCCTAATATGGGACCACTTACCAATTGTCCTCCCATTCTTAAGTAGACTAGTGTAAAAACCTGTTGTGTTACAACATTGAGTTATAAAGGATCATCTGTGAAAGTATACATAGCTTATTGCAACAGAAAATAAAAGGAAACCTATCTACAGACCAACCCCAACTTACAGACCAATTCCAATTGCCTCTCCAGCTATGGAGCAGAGACCTATCCTATTGCATTGAAACATTAACTAAAGCAGACATAGTTAAATGAGTTGCAACATTCCTCACCAATGTCCCTGTCCTATCCCTGCCCCTGCCCTATCCCTGCCCCTGTCCCCATCCCCAGTGTAAAAACCCATTGCATTACAACATGGAATAATGGGACATCATCTGTGAAAGTATACATCAGTTGTTGCAACAGGAAAATATAAGGAAATAATACACTACCTATCTACAGACCAACCCCAACTCACAGACCAATTCCAATTATCTCTCCAGCTGTAAAGTTGTATTGCATAATTGACTAAATAAGGCAGAATCAAATATTTATGTGTGATTATGCATAAGTTGCAACAGACCTTGTGAATGTCCCCCATCTTGTCCCCATCCCTATTGATCATCACTGGCTATCAGCCATGAAAACCCATACCCATAGCAATGA
>QLPN01001886.1:0-25638 GCA_003314395.1 Albatrellus ellisii | reverse complement strand
TGTACGTACGTCGAGAACGGTGCCGTTCATCATGGGTACAAATGTCGCTAGCATGTCATCAATGCACGCTGGATGGAAAAATCGCCGTACGGTGGATGCGATATAAGCAGCATAATATGATGCTTGACTAAATTTAAACGAGTGCAAATTTTCAATGCCTGCAATTCAGGTTAAGGTGACCGCAACTGACCTGACTTCAAACTGACGCCTAGTCAGAAATAGATCTCGGCATAAGATATCATACAGAGGCCTCCATGGAAGCCTGATGCCCTTGATTGATATCTTCTTCTTCGACCGCGTCAGGACATCCAGCGCGTCGGAGCAAATTGCAACAATGTGCAGGGGCATTCCTGGAGTGACTGAGACATAGTAATAAAGATCGACAAGCATATTTCTCTTCTCTTCCGGCATGGGGTACCTTAGATACGACCAACTGATATTTCAAAAGATGAGCCCACGACCAGGGGTGAATGACTGGCATGCGTACTATGTCAACATATTGTCCCACTGGAGGAATCCCGGGTCGTAGTCCTTTGCTTCAAAACATTGCACGATGCGTCTACAGATGAAGTCAAGCATCTGTCGCATCTTCGGGTTCGGTTCGATGGGGTACGGGAGATATGTCGCATATGTCCTGAGCTTGAGCAAGTGAGGATCGGTAGCGTCCTGTACGTCATCCTGCACTATGGGGGGACCCGCATCTGGCACAGGGTCATGGAGGGTAAGCACAGATAAGTCGGGCACTGTCATAGAAGTGTGGTCTGGAGATGAGAGTAATGAGTAGTGCAGTGGGAGGTTCAAATTCTGGTGGTCAATGATTTAGGTGTGCAGTGGCGTCCGACCGACGACGGACCGTACGGAGCAAGTTTGTCCGCGTTATGGCGGTATTTATCGCCAAAAAAATTGCACGCATGCTCCCTACAGTTTTTCGTGCTTGCGCACCTTCCTAATACCACCTGTCCATACATTTTTGGGTATTTTTACTATGTATTTTCTACTATTATGCTGGTTTTTATCTCATCTCATCTGTATATCTAATCTCATCTATCTACTATAATAGTCTACTAGTGTAAAGACCTGTTGTGTTGCAACATCAAGTTATAAGGCATCATCTGTGAAAGTATACATAGGTTGTTGCAACAGAAAATAAAAGGAAATAGTACCCTATCTATCTACAGACCAAGTCCAACTTACAGACCAATTCCAATCATCTCTCCAGCTGTAAAGTATAGACCCATTGTGTTGCAACACTGCCTAAATAAGACATAATCAAATATCTATCTGTGTCATTATACATAAGTTGCAACAGACCATGTCAATGTCCCTGTCCTGTCCCCATCCCTATTGGTCATCACTGGCTATCAGCCATGAAAAACCCATACCTATAGCAATGATGGCATGCAGTAGTATTGTAGATTACAAATAGATAGAAGAACAGAAAAAAACACCTCTTGAACTGAAAACAGAGCAAAACAGAAACATCAACTGTTGAAGATGAAGGTCAAATACCTGACCATGTGCTTATGAGCTAAACTCCCCTGTCTATCTCTTGGCTCAGAGTAGCCAACTCTCTAGACAGGAACTAGCCATAGTACAGCCTCATATTGTGTTAATAGCACTTCACTTAACCAAGACCTGGTAGCTCAGTGGTTGGAGTACCCACCCAGAGTAAGGGAGGTCCTTGGTTTGAGCCCAAGCCAAGTCACTATCTTGGCACTAGTGCTGCTCAACATCAACTGTATGGTTACTATTGTAGACTGGAAAACCCATAGAGCCATGTAGTCACAGATATGGAATCTGGTACCCATACCCAGGCATGCCCTTGACAAAGCCTGGGCAGGTGTTATTGAAATCTGGGCAGGGCAGCAAACTGAGAGAAGACCATGATATAAAACAAACAGGCATTAAGCCCAAAACAGATTGAGATTGTGAGAAGGGCTAAAGCCCATCAGAGCAAGAGGAGAGGGCAAAACTGCCACATCTGTAAGATAAGAGAAGATGTGTATCAGATGGTAGAGGGTACACAGAAGAAAGAGAGAGCTCAGCACATGCAGACATGTGAAGGTGTGACAAAGACAAGGTAAAGAAGATATAGTAATAGCAAGATAGAGTTTAAGAGGAGCTCAAACCATAAAGAGAAAAGAAATACCAATAAGATGAGATAGAGATAAGTATACTTAATAAGTAAACAGTGTGATCAGCATCATAAGGTAATGAAACAAACCAACAGGTGTATTGTACTGACAATGATCAGTACTCATATATGTCCCTGTCCATCATCTCAGGAACACTGCACCTGTGTGAAGAAGATGATTATGAGAAAGTAAAAGAGAAAATATGGTATCCAACACTGCCAAAGCATTTAAGTGTTGATCCATAATAATAGGAGAAAGACCAACATAATTGTACAGCCAAAGTTGTTGGAGATTACAGTGATGTGCAACAGTGAACATGCAACAGCACAATAGCACAAATAGCACAACTGTGCCACATGGACCTCTTGCAGGACTCAGGGACAATATGGATGGACCCTTTACCTTTACTTACAGAAAATTTCCTTCATGCAGTATTCTTTTCCCTCAGTCTTCTACAAAGAGACTGAAGTCAGCACTTACTCCTCCATTGTTTGCATTATACGTTTTCTCATTATTTCTTCCTGTAGAATACATTTCTCTTCATTCTACAGTTGGCTGCACTCTTTCCAAGCAACCTCCTTCAATAGATTATGAGACCTGAGGTCTATCAAAACTGAGCAAGCACCTTTGAGACAAACTCACACCCCCACACATCACACACCATGTCAGCAGCAGCCTCAACAAGCAAGACTCCTGCACCAGCAACTGGAAGCACTGCCATGATGGCTGGTGCCACAGCAAGCTCAAATGCAAAAGCCTTGAGCAAGCTCTACAATGTACCTTTTCTCAGAGAAAATGGAGAAAACCTCACCTTCTGGAAATTTCATGCCAAAATGGTTCTTCAAGTGTGCAGACTCTGGCCAACACCATGCCCAACTACAATGACTGGGTCAATCACAACTGTGACACATGCATGCAAATTATGTTGACACTTAGCAATGAGCCTCTTAACACTGTGCTATATGCAACAACAGCAAAAGATGTTTGGGAGAAGTTGATGATGTGATATGAAGGGAAAGGGAAGCAGAAAATAGCCTACTTAATCAGTGAGCTATTCTGCAGCACTCTTTCTGATGACTCACCCCTTGAACCACAAATTAACATGGTGGTGTGCACCATACACACTCTCTCCTTGCTCATGCAGCAACTTGATGAAAAACTCATTGTTGTTGCCATCATCATCTTGCTCCCTCCATCCTATGACACACTTAAAACAGTCCTCACCAGCATGAAGGCAACTGATCTTGACATTGAGAATGTTCACTTGCAAGTCATGCTTGAGGAGCAATGCTGACACCATGCCATGTATTCCATAGGCACATTTGCAGCACACCTCAAGGGCAAACAGAAGGGCAAAGGACCTGCAATGTCACAGGAGGAGCACCAGGCAAAGTGCAAGGTGAAAGGGTTTTCCATGCACTGCAAAATCCATGGCCACAAAACCAATGACTGTTGAAAGCTCAAAGCTGAATGTGAAAAGGGTGCCATGACAGCACTGCACTATGCACTCAAATGTATGATGAGGATGACAATGACAACAAGTTGTTCAATCTCTTCAAAGTCACTGAAAAACTCACACAACACAATGATCTCACAGCTCACTGGCTCATTGAATCTGGCACAAACCACCATATGAGCTCCGACTGCAACTGGTTCTATCTCTACCATCCATTTGCTACACTGCACAAAGTCTGGCTAGGTGATAACAGCTACATCCTAGCTGAGGGTGCTGGCAACATCTACACAAAGATGCTCACCAACAAGAAGTGGAATCAAGCTATCTTGCAGGATGTACTCTATGTCCCTGAGCTCAATGGCAATCTCCTATCAGTCTCTGTACTTGCAAAATGTGGTGCACATGTCCAATTCAAGGGGGATACATGCAAGATCCTCAACAAGGATAATGTGCTCACATGTGTCAGCCACCTTGAGGATAATCTCTACATCCTCAACATGTGCATGTTTGCACCTGGCACTGTGTGCATTGCACATGTCACATCATTCCCATCTGAAAGCATTGACATCTCTAATGACCCTTCTGCCTTCATCACATGCATGAGCATGGCTACCACCAACATATGGACCTGGCACTGCTGCCTTGGTCACATCAGCATAGACTCCATCCTCCACGTGGTCCACAACACTATGGTCAAGGGCATGGACATCACTGGTGACATGACATGTGATGCTCTTGGGATATGCAAGCCTTGCATCAAGGGCAAGCATTTGCAACATGATATTGTGAAATTGACACAGATGTGCTCCAATGAAACTCTTAGTCACATCTTCTCAGATCTGTGCAGGCCCATGCAAACATGCTCCCGTGAAGGGTATGACCATTTCACAACATTCATTGATGACAAGTCATGTAAAGTCTTTGTTCATGGCCTCAAACACAAAAGTGATCTGCATGAATCTCTCACTGACTTTGTCACATGTGCCAGAGTTGAGACTGGCACAAAACTGAAGGCACTCTGTTCACATGGCAGAGGTGAATACACAGGTGAGTGCACACAGAAATCCCTGTGTGCATGCAGCATTAAACATGAGATGATGACCACTGACATGCCACAACACAATGGTGTTGCTGAATGCATGAAAGTCTATGCAGAAGTTGACCAACCATGTGATCACAAAATTGTTGGCAGCAAGTGGGGATTTTGCATCAAAAGGGGACTGACCAGTGAAATTCAGAAGTACAAAGTACACCTAGTCATGAAAGGCTTCACACAAGTTGAAGGTGTCAATTTTGATGAAACATTTGTGCCCATCATGAAATTCTCGTTGCTCTGCACAATCCTTGCCATTGCTGCTAAACATGACTTTGAAGTTCACCAAATGGACATAAAGGCAGCCTATGTTATGAGGCACTTGCTTTGGCACCTTGTAACAGACTTATATTTCTTTTCTTTCTTTTTGATCTTACTTACTATTGTGTGCACAGGCTATGGCAGGCAATGAGAACTGTTATAATGGTGGTGGCATTGATCAATAGTGAGGTTATGGACGTGGCTGCAGCAGTAGTGGTAGTCATGGATGCAGTAGGCACCATGACGCAGTAAGAGAGAGATGTCAGACAATACACAAGATGTCTGAGACCAGATACTAACCTGCAGCGGTAGTGGTAGTCATGGATGCAGTAGGCACCATGACACAGTAAGAGAGAGATGCTGCAGGGGAAGTAAGAAAGAGGGTTGTGATGGTAGTGAAGGAGAACTTACTCAGACAATACGCAAGACGTCTGAGAAGTGTGTACAGTATGGTTCCATCTTATATAGTGTTGGGTAGGTAGAGTTGGAGCGGAGATGGTATGTAAAGAACAACAACTACTTAAGTGGGAGGGATGCGCGTCGTCCTGGAGATATGTGTGGAGTGGAAAGTGTTCGGACATGTAGGGAGTTCGAGGAGTAAATGCATGTGTCATGTATGTAATGTGTCAGGCCGCTATTATTCTCCCTATTTTTCTCTTCATTTTTCTCTATTTTCTTATGTCTCTATCATCATAGATCTTATAATCGCTCCTGATCTATCGAAGCGATTCCCACGGTCATGTACTCTTTCTCTTCGTCTTTATCGGCCGATGACGCGTGTGTCGTCCGATCTCCGATCGGCCTGTTCTATATTTAGTTATGACTCCTTCTCTCACACCTGCTGCGGAATCTCACCAATCACTCCCACAGTTGCTGCAGAGCCTCAGTCAGCACTGACACGTCCCCTCTATTATTAGATATGACATCATTACTTTACTTTCTCATCCTCTGGCCCTATACTGTACTGCATGGTCTGTGCACGCTCTGGGGTACTATATATACATAAGACTCCTAGCAGTTTATTCCTCAGTTCTGATCATCTGGGATATCTGCTAGGTACAGTACTCTTCTCTCTTCTTCTTTACTATATGCTAATACATCTGGGATATCCACTAGCTTAAGTGCAATTGTCCTTTGTTTTAAATCTTTCTTTAGTTGTTTGGCTTCAGCTCAGCATCGGCCTCACATAATGTGTACGTATGTATTATGTGAGTGATACGTAGATGGGAGGTGAAGCCAGAGGAAGAAATGTGAGTGTGTGCGTGTCAGATTCTAACAACTATAAGCATAGTATTAACTACAGCAGTGAGTTTTATTCCAAGTACTATAAGACATATATCCTTCTTCTTGTCTCCTTTATTTATTTCACATTTACTTGCTAAGGACTATCATTATACAATTAGCAAGGACTTGTCTCAACTCATCTTTTGCTTACCTTTGTTTATCTCTCATTCATTTCATGTTTGTGGCTACTTGTAGTTTACTATGGATGTGACATAATCAGATGATCTCATTGATTGCTGCACAATCATTGTTGATCTGTGAACTTTACCTACTTATACTATCTCTAGGACATCTCATCTATAATATAATGGGATGAGGAATGGCAACATGTGGTTTTTTTTGTGTCTGGAGCACTGCTACAAAAAAGTCATCCTTTGGTGTGGCATGCTGCATGTGGCAGCATGGCACATGCATGACAGTGTGGCACAAAATTCCCATGCATGCATGGCAGTGCCACAGTGTGCACCTGCATTGCTGCTGTGTCAACAGCATGTGGTCCCCTACCACCTGTGCCACTGCTGTATGAACAGCACACCACATGTGGCCCAGTACCACACCCCCACTACAGTGCACCCAACAAGCACTGCACAGCCAAGGTGCCAGCTGGCAACTGCACAGTGCACAAGGCCATGTGGGCCTGCACCACCCCTGGCCATGCATGTCATGGCAGCAGTGGTGGCATTGTCATGGGGCAGCTTGAACCATGGTGCATAGAGTGCATTGAAGCAATTGGTGCATCTTCTCTCACACAGAATTTCCCTTGCTTACCCACTTCCCACCTGCCTGCATGTTTGCCCACACCACTGCTGTGCCAACATGCACACCCACACTGCTGATGTACCAGCACAGCACCACAGCATACTCACTTGCCACCTGTGTCCACTTAAGATGATGTGGGCCATTGGTATGTCCCTTCTCCTGTGCCCATCCATGTGCCTGCATCACTACTGTGTCAACAGTGTGTGGTCCCCTACCACCTGTGCTGCCACTGTATGAACAGTGCATGGCCACCACCTGCCCACCAATGCTGCTGTA
Organism: Albatrellus ellisii; assembly: GCA_003314395.1. Lineage (NCBI taxonomy): Eukaryota > Fungi > Basidiomycota > Agaricomycetes > Russulales > Albatrellaceae > Albatrellus > Albatrellus ellisii. The sequence continues at coordinate 18,374 of QLPN01001886.1, read as the reverse complement.
CTGGCACAGTGCAGCTGCCTGTCTGCCTGCCCACATGGCATGGCAACTTGCCTGCCTGCCCTGCCCATGTCCACTCAAGATGATGCAGGTGTGGGGATGGCAGCAACCTGGATATATCACACATGGGCTTGCTGGTATTAATCAGGTCATGTGTCATGCAATCTTCATGTGCTACATGTCTGTGGTGCCAGCCAGTCCTATGAGGCCCTCAAGGAGAAGTGTGCTTGGGACCTTGCCCTCTCCCCTGCAAAATCACTTCCCATGCAGGCCTTCATACTCTACATGTCTGGTGGTGGTATGCAGATCTTCTCCATAGGTATTATCTTCATGCTCCTCCTCACCCCCTTCAAGAACCTTGCTGCCATCAACTCTAGTATGCTTTTTGTCCTGCCACACACCTTCTTCCCTGCTGATGTCCCACCCCCACCTTTCACACCCTTTGCACCTGGCCTGGTGTCCTCCCCCTCCACTGGTGCCCTCATGACCCTCCCCCTCCAGAAGTTCACTTACTCCACCTGCAACATCCTCACACTTGCTCTTAGCTTCTGGAAGTGCCACTCCATGGGTCTCCTCCCCACTTGCACCACCAACTGGCTTGCATTCAAGTCCCATGGCATGCCACCCAAGTGGTTGCTGCTATAGCACACATGTACACATGCTGTGTGCCTGATTTTCCTTCATGTTTGTGCATCACATACAGCCTATAGTACTGTCTTTATGCTGCTGTTTTTATTACTATTTGCCAGGTTCTGAAGAATGGATTTTGCAACATTCTATGTGCCACTGCTGCTGATAGCACACCCCTGCCTGTGTCCACCAGCCACAGCAGCACTGCTGCCAACAGTGCCAGCATGCTAAGCCATGCAGGCAGCAGCAAGCTCTCCTTGCTCAATGAGGCCATGCAGGTGTGGCATGAGTGTGAGGTGCAGTGTGTGGTTGAGGTGCTGGCTGGCAACCACACAGTGCATGAAGTCACACAGGTCCATGCTACTCTCAGCCACACACTGTCAGGTGCTATTTTTTGGTGCATTTGCTTCTTTATTTTATTTTCATTTTCTTATACTTTTCCTTTGATTAGATTAGATATGATCATCTTTCATTTCAGTCTATCTGATCATATCTTATCTTTATCTACTTACATTCCTTTTCTTCTGGATGCACCCATGCTGCACATGATGTCATACTTACTGCAGGTATTTACTGTAGTTGACCTGCCCTAGATTACTGTGCTGGTCCATGCATGCATAGCTAGAGTATATAGTCTTCTGTAGTATAGTGAATATACTCCAGCTTGTTATGGCTGGCAAATCCTCTTCTTTGGAGTGATCCTTAGTTGAGTGTGTGTTAGTCTCCCTTTAGGGATATGTTTGACTTGTGTCTTACACACACATTGTGGTGGTGGCTCTGCTCACTGACACCCATGTGTGCACACACACACACAACCCATTGATGTCCCACCCAACATGTGCACAGGCATATACAAAGTGTATGCATGCATTGTGTGCAAGGCACTTGATGTCATGCTTGGGTTTGGAAAGCTGTGCTGGCATGTGCTGGCAGATGTCTTGAAGGACATGTCAACTGAGTTTTGCAACTGCTCCATTGAGTACTAGGTGGGTTGTGTCATGTCCTCTACACTCAGAAAAACACTGACCTTGCCATGCCTCCTGCAGCAATACATGAGTACTACCCCAAGAGCATGCAGCTTATCAAGGTCCTCATTGCCATGAGCCACATTGTGTTCAACCACAGTGTGTCCCCCCTCCTTGCATCTTTGCTCACTGTTGATGCTAAGAGTGGCCTATTGGACAGTCTTAGGGAAATTTTGTGATAGCTATACCCCTGGTAACAAGGTAATTGGTATATGCTTGATAAGCATAGTAAACATTCCTGATGATGATGAAGAGTGGGATCAACAAGGTAGTGATAAGGATGATATCCCTGATGACTAAACAAGGATCCAGAGTGATGAGTTTAGGATGTCTTAATGGTGCTTAGTGTGACTTAGAGATCTTAGACTTTAGTTCTTTAGAAGAGTGAAGTGAGATTGTGACAAGCTTAGATCAAACACAGTATAGGAGAATCCCTAGATTGCATAGTTGACAAGACTGGGGTTTAAGACCACCAGTCTTTCAACTACTTATACAAAACCAGAGTCCTAAAGATAGTACAAGTAAATAAGGTTCACTTGATCAATGATGATTGCTGCACAATCATCAGAGTCATGTGACCTGAGATGCATCCATAGTAAGCTAAGGTAAATGTAGCCACTAGTGTGAAAATGAACAAGAGATAAACAGAGATGAAAATGGGATGAGTCCTTGCTAATTGTATAATGATAGTCCTTAGCAAGTAAATGTAAATAAATAAAGAAAGATAAAATAGGAAAGAAAGCTTTATAGTACTTGGAGCTAAGCTCACTCTAGTATGTAAATACTAAAGTACTATAAAGGAAAAGAAAGAGAGTCCTTACTATAAGTAGGAGCTAAGCTCAACAACTGTAGCTAGTACTACACTTACAGTAAGTAAGATAAAGAAAAAGAAAAAGAAAAAAAAGAAACATGTTATGAGGTGCCAAAGCAAGTGCCTCATAACAGTTGACACACCTGTTCCACAGCCATCCACCAGTGCCACCCCAATGAGCATGATGACTCCTTAGACATGTGTCATCCTATCACAAACATGCATGTTGACCAGATGCCCATGTCCACCACTGCATGTGTGCACTAGTACCTGCTCACAGCAGATGTGCCCATGCTGCAAGGACATCGCACATGACATCCTGCCTGAGGTGTGTGCTGGCATGTGCCTTGTGTACACATGCACCATGCATGAGGTGCTCCACTGGGGAAGCTGCACTGGTATGTGCTGGCAGATAGATGTTGTGCACTCTTTTTCCTTTTTTTTCACTCATCCTCAACTCACATAAAATGCTTCAACTTCCCTACAACATGCAACATGACAGGTATGATGGACCCAGACAATGCAATGCATATGTTCTGTCAACAGAACCATCAATTCTATTCAAGTTTGTGCCTATTGTTCATCTACTTCTGTTTAGATCTAACATGGCTTCCCTTTATTCTCTGTTGCAACATATATATATAACTGTGTTCATGTCTTATTAGTTGATGTTACAATACAATAGGCATTTACCCTTTCTTGACATTTAGCAAACCTCTTGGTGAGTTCTGTTGATACCATATTTTTTAAATAATATGTTGGGTAGAATGTTTTTTTTCTGTATTCAGTTTTATCTCAGTTTAGAGGTGTTTGTTTTTGTCCTTTATCTATTTGTAATCTACAATACTACCATGTGCCATCATTGCTATTGGTATGGGTTTTCATGGGTGACAGCCAGTGATCATCGATATGGATGGGGACAGGATAGGGACATAAATAAGGGTCATCTGCACATCTCTACTCTATATTCTCACTCTCTACTCTCTGATGAAATCTGGGCAGCACAGCAAGGGAAGCAAATGCCATGACATAGAATAGATTAGTGTTGAGCCTAAAGGCCATTCTAGCAAGAGACAAGGCTACAGCCTTGGTAATACAGAGCAGAGGGTCTTAAGACCACATCTGTAAGATAGAGAAGATGTGTACCAGAGGGTAGAGGGTACACAGAAGAAAGAGAGAGCTGCATAGAGCAGGTATGTCAGAAGAGAACTCAGAGAGTGGAAGAGATACTCACCTCAGTACATGCAGAAGTGCTGAGGTGAGACAAAGACAAGGTAAAGAAGATATAGTAAGAGCAGGATAGAGTCTAAGAGGAGCTCAAATCATGAAGAGAAAAGAAATACCAATAAGATGAGATGGAGATAAGTATACTTAATAAGTAAACAGTGGGATCAGCATCATAAGGTAATGAAAAAACCAACACTCTCAACTCTCATCACTCTTACTTCATCCTCACCCTCATAATTGCCAACAACATTCCTCCCTTGCTCTCCACTTCCATTCCCATAATTAACATCACACTCAAAGGAACAGACAACTACCACCAATTGGCGAACATTGTGAAATCTGCTCTTATTATCATGGGTATCTGGTATACCATATCTAAGCCACCTGTCATTCCTGTCACTCAAACCAGGGATGTCAAAGGCAGGCTTCCCCAACAGCATGTCACAAAGTCAACAACTGGTGCCATGACAATGATGTTGCCAAAGCCATCATCTCTATGAACTGTGGCCCCCAACCTGTGATCATCATAGCAAATGACACCATGGCCATGCAGTGGGCCTGAGAAGGGTTGGAGGAGATCTACAGAAAACAGTCTGCAGTCACAGTGTTTGTCAACTTTCAATCCTTGTTCACCAGCAAATATGATGTACACTCACCTTTTGCACCCCAAATTGATGCACTTCTCATTGCCCAGGAAAGGCTCATAGCCTCTGGCTGTTATTAGGCACTTGCTTTGGCACCTCATAACACTTTTTTTCTTTTTTCTTTTTCTTTTCTTACTTACTATAAGTGTAGCATTAACATTAACTACAGTTGTTGAGTTTGGCTCCTACTTATAGTAAGGACTCTATCTCTTTCTCTTTATAGTACTACAGTATTTACATACTGCACTGTGAGTTTTACTCCAAGTACTATAAAGCTTCTTTATCTTTTCTATTTTCTTTATTTATTTACATTCACTTGCTAAGGACTATCACTATACATTTAGCAAGGACTCACACTATCTCATCTCTATTTTTCTTTGTTTTTTTCTTAGTCATTTTGCACTAGTGGCTACATTTTACTTAGCTTACTATGGATGTGACTAAGTCACATGATTGTAACCCATCAGCTTACATACCAGTTTCATCCCCACCTATCTGCCCATATGTCACATGCACATCCACCTACATACATCATCCTATTGTGTCATGTTGTACTGCCCTCTACTTTCACATGTTAAGACTCCCACACATGCTCTCTGCCTCTCTGCTCATGCATTCCTACTTTTCTGTACCCTATTTAAGCCTCATGTATCTGCCTCTTAGGGGCAGGTCTTTTCTCCCATCTTCTCATCATTGTTTCCCTCCACTGCTCCTGTATCCTCTCTAGAGACTCCACTATACAGTCACCTGTCTTGTTTCATATTGGTCCAATCATCCCCTTTCTGTGTTTCAGTGTTCCCACACTGCATGTGGGTTCCACTTTTTTTGAAACATCACCCTGTGACTACACTCCATCAATCTGCATCTCCATTCCCACCACCTTCCTGCCCTCCTTCCTCACTGTCCCACCCATTCCATCTCCCCCTTCATTTCCTTGCCCCTCTGATTCTGATTCCAATCCTGACCTACTGCCTTTGCCCACACAATTCCCCCCTTCCATGTCCACTACCACTGTCCTTGCTCACCTCGAACAATACTCCCTCTCCAAGCCCCCAATCCTGACATCTGGCCTACTCTCACTGGAGGTCCTGCACCAGTGGGTTGGCAGTTGTAAGGCTTATTTTTCCATCAAAAACATTGCCATTGAAGATCAAGTCTGTATGTCTTCTTATGGTTTCCAAGACCCACACCTTTCTGTCTGGTTTTCAACCAATGCCAAGGCCTTACAACTACTTGAGTTCCCTGCCTTCATCAAAGAACTTTGTGATCTATGGCTGCAGCCTGACTGGGAGTTACACCTCAGCAACTCCCTGCTTAATGCTCAGCAGGAAGAAACACCTTTCTGGGACTGGCAGGTCAATCTCAGCAGCACCAATGCACTCCTCATCAGCACCCCTTCTCATCTCGCCAACAACACCTTCCACCACAAGCTCAGCACTGGACTTAACCCAGAAATCACCACTGAAGTCCAGCATGAGAATTTTGATGTGGACATGCCCTTCCAGACATGGCTCTGCCACATTTTATGCATTGGCCAACATTGCCTCCATGAGAAGGCCCACCATGTCAATGCTGTCTCCAAGTTGTTTGCATCAAACCATGCTAAGTCTTCCTCCACCTCTCAGGTTCCTACCCCTGCTCCCATTTCCTCCTCCTCTTTTCCTTCCCAACCCCATCACACTGTCCCAAAACTGACCCAGGCAGAGCATGACCTTCTCACCAAGTACAATGGTTGCTTCAAGTGTCACAAGTTTCAGGCTGGGCACCACTCCTCTGCCTGCCCCAATGACTATCCCACTGTTGACCATTACACCCCTCTCACAGAGGCCATGGCGCTCTCTGCCTCCTGTGCCCCCCCCCCACAGCATCATTGTGGCTGTCCTCCCTAATGCTGTTGACTTCAGCACCAGCATCATCCTGCCTGGTTCTGATGATTCTGATGATGATGAGTGTGTCCCTTCTCCCTCTCCACATTTTCCTCCCTCCCCCTTTCACACCAATGCCTTATTATGGCACTGCCAACTTGATGGACCTGTCTCCTCCCACCAGATGATGGCACTCATTGACGATGGCTCACAGTATGTCCTAATTCATGAATCGCTGGTCTGTGACACTGGGTTGCATCTCCAACATCTCCCCACACCTGTCCCCTTAGGGTCTGCATTTGCACCCACCAATTCCATTTCTTCTTCTCCTGTTCCCCATCCACCTGATGCCTGTGCAACCCATTGGGTCAAGTTGTCCCTCATCTGGAAAGACTAAAACTGGTTCAGAACACACAGCATCTTGTAAACAAGTGAAAGCCAGTTGCTGTTCATCACACCAATGCAATTTGACATCCTTCTGCATGAGCTCATTCAAGGGTTTAGCAATATTGGAGAAGCCAAGAATAAAATGACAATAAAAGTTGCAGAAACCCAAAAATGAGCAAATATCATGAAGGTTCTGTGGAATTGGCCAGTCATTGATACCCTGTACCTTGACTGGATCCATTGCAATTTTGTCAAAAAGAAATCTTCAGGCCAAGGAAGTCTATGGATGTCTGTTCAAACTCACACTTCTCTGGTTTGAGATAGAGTTTGTTATCAGTGAGTATTTGAAGCACTTCCTGTGTGACCTTTCGATGTTCTTCCAATGTTGCTGTGAAGATTAAGATGTCATCCATATATACTACCACAATGTGAATGCAGGCTATGGTAGGCAGCAGCAACTAGAATATATATGAGGGACGACATGTAAGAAACTCCCAGAAGGGAGAGTGAGGCAGGGAGCATGTCCTGCAGCAGAGTAAGTGGTTGCAATCACAGTAAGGTGATGCAACATGGTTCAAGTGCACTGCAGGATTGTGGTAAGAGAGTGAGGAGATGGTGCAGAGAGGGATACTCAGACACTGAGGAAGATGTCTGAGGAGGTAGTAATGTAATGTGCCCATCTTATATAGTGTTTATAGATAAAGTTGTAGCAGAGTAAGAGTGAAGAGAATACAACAACTACTATATGTGGAGGGGACACACATTGTCCCAGAGATATTGGTGGAGTGCTTGGAGTATAGGTGGATATGATTCTGAGGAGACAGGAAGTCTGAGGTTATGGAAGTGAATGTACAAGGAAGTAATGTGTACATGTAAAGGGAGAAAGCCAAACAAACAGTAATATATGCACAGAATATCTTCAACACACAACTCCTCTGGAAGTGAGACCATGGAACAGGTGGTTCATCATTGTCTGGAATGTGGTGGGGCTATTGCTATTGCAGAGGCCAAAGAACATGACAAGAGGTTTGAATAAACCTTTATTAGTGACAAAGGCAGCTTTCTGTTCATCACCATCTTGGTGAAGTACTACACTCCACAAAGATGATCAATTAACTCTGAAATGAGGGGAAGAGGATAACTATTCTTGATTGTCATGTCATTGAGCTTGTGATAATCCTGGACAGGTCATAATTCTCCAGATTTCTTTCTGATCAAGAAAAAGGGTGATGCCATGGGAGATTTGGAAGGGTGAGTATGACCACTTTTTAGATTCTCTTCAATGAACAACTCCAATTGTTTTTGTTTGTCCAAAGACAGATTGTAGACCTTACCAGCAGATGGTTTTGTGCCTGGTTTAAGTTCAATTGCATGGTCCCAAGGACATCCTGGAGGAAGTGTGTCAAAGGCATCTTTGTCAAACACCTGTTTGAAATGATGATATGCTTTGGGTACAATGTCTTTGAACATCTTCTTCAACTTCTTCTTTTCTGCTTTGATGGCAAGGTCTTGGCTAATATTTTGAATGGCTGCCTCCATTTCCTTTTGATCAACCATGACCATCAATATCCAATCATCCTGTTCTTTGGCTGCAATCCATTCTTTGGCTTCTTCATGTATTTCCTGATTTTGTTGTTTCATCAACTTCTTGTTTGACTTCCATACTTGTCTATTGGCTTTGAGACATACTTCACATCTGCAAGGACATTGGGTGAAATGTATTTTTCCCTGTAACCAATTGATTTCAGGGTTATGGATTTTCAACCATGATTCACCAATGATGAGGTTCTTTTTACCCAAAATTTCAGACTGCAAAAGTAGCACATTCAGTATGACCATCAATAGACATGATGAAGTCAATCATCTCTTCAATATATCCTCCTTTGTTGAGTGATCCATTGACATTGTAGACTGGGATGGGACATGCAAGTTTCTTTGTGTTTAGATTGTTTTTCTTCATGAATTCCTTGTCAACATATAATCCAGTAGCTCCTGAATCTAGTAGAGCATCTACTTCCAAAATAGCTCCACTATCCACTGTTTTGATCTTGATTTTTAATTCAGGGAATTTTGTGATATCAAATGTCCTGATGTATTCCTTTTTGTCCAAGGGAGGAATAACCTTTTGCACTTGAGGCTTTACTTCAGACTGAGAGTAGGATGGAACAATGTGTGTTAAATAGATGTTGTTACAAGCATTGAGATGATCAATGTCTGTATCATCAGTCTGAAGCATAGAAAACCTGTTGTAGGATGGTGAACTCATGCTCAGTTCCTGTCCAACCCAAAACCTGATTGTGGAGCTCCACTATTTGGATCATTTAATTGAATACCACATGCCTGAAACTCCTTCTGCATTCCAGCCAAGAAGTCTGCCTTGTTCAGCACACACATCTCTTGAAGGGTCCTCACATTCCCCCTTCACTGTTGTCCTTGTGGACATCTTGGCTCTGGACACTCTTGTGCAAAATGTCCTTCTTTTCTGCAATTGAAACAAAGATGAGGGCATAGTCCTCTTGCCCTATCAACATCCATTGGCTCTCCTACAGGAGCAACAGTGGTTGTGAACTCCCAACAAGGAGTAAAGTTTTGCTGCTGTCCTTGAGGCCATCCAAAAGACTGTTGTTGTCCTTATTGCTGCCTTCTTCCCCAAGTTGTCTCCAAATTTTGCATGTCCTGCCATACATATGCTCTGGTTCATGCTCATCTGAACCAACCATCCAAATCAGAATGAATTGGGGTTTCCAGGTAGCAGGATTGAAGGAGGGGGTGATTCATCCCTTTCTTGAATAATGTGACTAGGGTCCCATCATTATATCCTGATGCTGTTTTATAGAGGAGGAATTCAGTGATATACTCCTCTATGTGTCAGTTCCCTTGTGAAATAGTGGTCACCTTTTGCTGAGCTGTCTGTTCTTCATTATGGTCTCCAAAGGTTATCTTCATTAGCATTAAGAGACTGTCAAAGTCTGGGAAGGGTTCATCATTTTGAAGTGGTTCAACACAATGTGCTTCTATCTGTCATAAGATCCCTTTTTTCCATTCTTCAGCGTATCCCCCTTTGATGTATGATAACAGTACTGTTATCTTGTCTCCATCTTGATATTCTGGGTGTGCATGAAGGACAAGATAAAATTGATCCAAGAATGATTGGAACTTCTTTTTGTCACCATCAAAAGGAGCTGGTTCCATGACATGAACCTTGGGGAGGTGGACCTAGGGTGGGAGGCCTGTTCCTAGCCTGGAAGAGGAACCTGTGTCTTCTACTCTTGACAAACAACTCAGAAGATTCTCCACTGTCTTGTGTTGCCATTGAATTAATTTCTGCTGATCTGTAATCATCTTCATCTCCACAAAACTTGGTTGATCCTGGTCTTGATCCATTTGTGCAAATGCTACAGATGGGGGTTGAAGAGTTGCTGCTAAGGCTGTACTAAGACCTTCAATGTCTGAGTCTAAGTGGAGGGAGGTTGTCAGATCTTGATCTTCTAAACTTAAAAATCAATTCCTTGAGTGTGATTCTGGTTCTTCACTGTCTTCTCTGTGTTGTGGAGGGGGGACTGCTGTCTCCAACTCCAATGATCACTGTGTCCTTGCAACAGTTTGTTCTATGATTTGGTGGATAATTTCTCAGAGAGTACCTGTGCTTCTGTGGTTGAGTGATGTTAAGTCAATGGCACACTCAGTCATACACAAGAAGCACTATATTCTCAATAAAATGCATGGATGATAAAGATGACAAACAAGAACACCACAAAGACTTTGAAAAATGATATGTCTATGCTAATATGTAGACATTTCAGGACCTCCTGCAATGTATGATGTGAAGTGGTGGTGGGGATTGATATGACATGCACAGTCAGGGTGTTCACCCAACTCGAGAAGGACAGGGGGAGGGATGAGGGAAGGGTTGTTGTAGTACTGATACAACAAATTGATGAACAAGTTAGGGGGGTACTTAGCTCTGTACCTCTTATCCTGACTCCTCCAACACTCTGATCTTGGATCAGGGAACAACCACAACAGGAATCTTTCATAGTTAGTTGAGGGTTCATCTCAACATTGTATGATGATGCACACATGCCAAGCAAGAAGGCAACAGTGAAGGTGAAGGTGAATGGTGGAGGGATGACAAGTGGGAAGGAGGGAGTAAAAATTGACACACAGACCTTCATCTAGGAGTCACTCTGTCCTAGAGCAAGTGTGAGGGTGGCATGTAGAATGGACAGGCAGTCCCAGAGCTGTCAGAAGATCCAAAATCTCCCCAGGGATTGGAGGATCCATGTAGTGCCTCCCAGAATGTCCACATGTACATATTGACCTGTCCACAAAGAGGGTTGTCCATGTGCAGGCAGTGGAGGATGTCACTGGGCATGAGGTGGAGGTGGATGGGTTGAACACTGTAATGTCCAATCAAGAGTTGTAAGGTGGAAGCAGGTGAGCAAGGGACATATACTTTAGTCCACAAGCTACAAGTACACTCACTCTTGTGCTTTTGCCACTTACAGTGATGGCAGGCAGCAAGAGGAGGGTGAGGGAAGAGAAGAGCATGACGAAACAGTTCTCTTGTGGGTCAATGGTTGCAAGCAAAACCTATGGTGTAGAAAGGGTTGCAGACAAAGCACAGGTGGTGGCAATGTCCAGTGGGGAAGGGAGGAGGGGTGAAGTGATGAGGGTGGCAGGTAGAGGAGTTCTGATCAATTGTGAGGCCAATGCTACCATTGAAGCCAAAAAACTGAAGAAAAGGCTAAACAAACAAAAGGACAATTGCACTTCAAAGGCTAGCAGATATCCCAGATGTATAATCAGCAAGGTAAGACAGGAAAGGGACTGGAAGCTACTGTACCTAGCAGATATCCCAGATGATCAGAACTGGAGAATAAACCACCAGGAGTCCTGTGTATATATAGTATGCCAGAGAATGTACAGACCATGCTGTACAGTATAGGGCCAGAGAATGAGAAGGTAAAAGAATGATGTCATAGCTAATAATAGAGGGGATGCATAAGTGCTGACTGAGGCTTCACAGTAACTGTGGGAGTGATTGGTGATACTCTGCAGCAGGTGTGAGAAGGATTGGTGAGCATCCACAGTAAGAGTGAGAATACAAATCATAACTTAAAATAGAACAGGCCAATCAGAGGTTGGATGACTAGCACATCATTGGCTGATAAAGACAAACAAGTAGAATGCATGACCATGGGAATCACTCTGACAGATCAGGAGCAATTATAAAATCTATGGCAATAGAGACATAAGAAAATAGGAAAAATGAGGAGAAAAATAAGGGAAAATAATAGTGGCCTGATATGCCTCTCCAACACCACCACACCACCCCCTCCACCACCAAGCCCCCTCTCCCTTCAGATAGGACTCCCCACCCCCTGGCCCATCCCCCAGGGGGTTGCCCCTTTCACCTGCTGCCCCCCTACCCCCTACCTGGAGACTGCACCAGCCTCCTCACCCTACAAGCTGGAATTATCTCTGGTTCTGCCTGCCCTCCCAAGTCTGCTCCCACTCAGCCTGGCACATGGCCCATCTTCTCTCAAGGGCCACATCACCAGTGCCCCCACCTCTCTCCCAGGCCTGGGGGGCATCCCTGCCTCCCCCACAGCCTCCTGGGGGAACCCCTCCATGGGCTGGTGGCCCACCTCCCACCACCACATCAAGGCATTTGCCTCCCCCACCCCCTCACCCTCCCTGGCCCCAACAAGAGGGGCCTGCTTCAAATGTGGCCAGCATGGCCATCACTGGGCTCAATGCCCCAATCCCTGCCACAGCTGCGCCCCCTACCACTGTCCCATTGAGCACCTTGATGCAACCCACCTTGCATGGGAGACAGAGGGCCTCTTCCTCCACAAGAAGAATGTGGCCACCCAGCAGGACCTTGCTGCCATCTGCAAGGAGGCCCACTACTGGGCCCAATGCCTCACCATCCACCCAGCCTCTGCCCCTGAGAGGCCATGGTTCTTTGATGGGGGAATGCCTAACAGCTTCACCCCCACCTGGGACCACCTCCCTTGGCTGGTCCTCAATGGTTGCCAGGTCTAGGCAAAGGCAGAGGGAGGGGGACAACAGGTTGGGAGACCCCACCAAGTGTCACAGGTGACACATCACATGAAGAGGGGGTGATGTTACAAGGCACTTGCTTAGGCACCTCATAATGGTTTTCTTTTTTCTTTTTATTTTCTTTATCTTACTTACTATAAGTGTAGTATTAACTCCAGCTGTGAGCTTAGCTCCAACTTATAGTAAGGACTCTATCTCTTTATACCTTTACAGTACTATAGTATTTTCATACTTAGCTGTGAGCTTAACTCCAAGTACTGTAAAGCATCTTTCTTTCTTTCTTTATTCTTCCTAAGGACTATTACTATACAACTAGCAAGGACTCATCTTATCCCACCTTTTGTTTATCCTTGTTTATCTCTCATTCACTTCACACTTGTGGCTACTTTACATAGCTTACTATGGACACATCTTAAGTCACATGATCTTGTTGATTGCTGTGCAATCATCATTGATCAGTGAACTTTATCTACTTGTACTATCTTTAGAACACCCATTTTCGTATAAGTAGTTGAAAGCCTGGTGGTATTATACCCCAATCTTGTCAACTTCACAATCTAGGGATTCTCCTACACTGCACTTGACCTAAGCTCACTATTCTCTTGCTTCTAACTCTAAGAACTAAGCCTAAGACCTCTAAGTCACTAAGCATCACTAAGACATCTTAAACTCATCACTCTGGGTCCTTGTTTAGTCATCCTCTTTATCACTATCTTGTTGATCCCATTCTTCATTGTCATCAGGAACATTTACCTGTACATGCAGGTCATGGCAGGCAATGACAAGTGATGTAATTGTGAGCAGCATGGTAAATGTATCCCCATATGGGGAGAGGGCAGCTAGCATGGCTGCAGCAGAGAGTGAGAGGTTGGAAACACAGTTAGGTGGTGCAACATGGTTTAAGTATGCTGCAGGGTGGTGATGAGAGAATGGGAGAGTAAGATGGAGAGGAGTACTCACTCAGACAATGTATGAGACATCTGAGGAGTTGTAGAGTGATGTGTCCATCTTATATAGTGAGAGTAGGTAGAGTTGGGGTGGAGAGTATAGTGTAAAGTACAACAGCTACCATATGAGGAGGGATGCACATCATCCCAAAGAAGTAAGTGGAGTGCTCAGAGTGTAGGTGGATGTAAGTCCAAGGAAATGAAGAGAAGAGGAAAGTGTGTGTAGTGTTATGAGGCACTTGCTTTGGCACCTCATAACATGTTTTCTTTTTGCTTTTTTCTTTTTATCTTACTTACTATAAGTGTAGTATTAACTACAGTTGTTGAGCTTAGCTCCTACTTATAGTAAGGACCCTATTTCCTTTTCCTTTATGGTACTTTAGTATTTACATACTAGAGTGTGAGCTTAGCTCCAAGTACTATAAAGCTATCTTTCTTCTGTTTTATGTTTATTTATTTACATTTACTTGCTAAGGACTATCATTATACAATTAGCAAGGACTCATCCTATCTCATCTTTGTTTATCCTTGTTTACATCTCATTTCACTTGTGCTTGTGGCTACATCTAATTAGCTTACTACAGATGCATCTCTGGTCACATGATCTCATTGATTGCTGCACAATCATCATTGATCAGTGAACCTTAGTTACTTGTACTATCTTTACAATGCTCTGTTTTGTATAAGTAGTTGGAAGCCTAGTGGTCTTAAACCCCAGTCTTGTCAACTTCACAATCTAGGGATTCTCCTACACTGTGCTTGATCTAAGCTTGCTACAATCTTGCCTCATCTTCTAAGAACTAAGTCTAAAGATCTCTAAGTCACTCTAAAGCATCACTAAGACATCCTAAACTCATCACCCTGGATCCTCACATAGTCATTGGTGGAATCATCCTCATCACTATCTTGTTGATCCCACTCTTCATCATCATCAGGAATGGTTACTACACTTATCAAGCATGTATCAACTACCTTGTTACCAGGGGTATTATTATCACAGACCTTCCCTAAGACCATCCAATAGGCCACTCTTAGCATGTAGTAGGTATGTAAGAAAGATGTATAGTGAGCAGGTGAAGTGGAAGCCAAATGATAACGTAAGTAGTACACACAGAAATCTCAACATTACCAAGTGTATCAAACACACAACAACTGTTGGAGTTAAGTTAAGGTCAAATCCCCAACCCTGTACATGTGCTACTACTCTTCATAACAGAGCTACAATACTTTTGTAGCAGAGTTACAACTCTACAGTAGTTGTGACAGCTCCACATCATGCTAATAGCACTTCACTTAGACAAGGCCTGGTAGCTCAGTGGTTAGAGCACCCACCTGGAGTAAGGGAGGTCCTTGGTTCAAACCCAAGCCAAGTCACTATTTTGGCAATTGCACTTTCTAACAACAACTACCTTGTTACCAGGGGTATAGTTATCACAAACTTTCCCTAAGACCATCCAATAGGCTGCTCTTAGCACAATACATCTTATCAATACTATAGATCTCCCATGTGAGGCCAATGCTATGTTGAAGCCAAACAACTGAAGAAAGAGCTAAAACAAAAGGTCAATCATGCTTAGACTAGTGGATATCCCAGATGATCAGAACTGGGGAATAAACCACTAGGAGTCCTATGTATATATAGTATGCTGAAGGGTGCACAGACCATGCTGTACAGTATAGGGCTGGAGAATGAGAAAGTAAAGTAATGATGTCATATCTAATAATAGAGGAAGTGCATAAGTGCTGACTGAGGCTCCACAGTAACTTTGAGAGTGATTGGTGATATTCTGCAGCAGGTGTGAGAAGGATTGGTGAGCATCTGTAGTAAGAGTGAGAAAATGAATCATAACTAAAGATAGAATGGGCCGATCAGAGATCGGATGGTATACGCGTCATCAACCGATAAAGACGAAGAAGTAGAGTGCATGACCGTGGGAATCGCTCTGATAGATCAGGAGCGATTATAAGATCTATGACTATAGAGTCATAAGAAAAATAGGAAAAATAAGAGAAAATAATAGTGGCCTGACATCCCATGGTTATGTATATGACTCATATCCATTCTTCATTGGGCCAATTACTATATTACTATGACTACAATCCCCACACTCACTTATTGATGCTGTGCAATGCTGCACATTGCTTACTGATACTGTTTCTCACACTTACTGCACTTCCTACTTTATATGCCTCCCCTATAGTGACAGCACATGGTCTTTTTGCAATAACAAGGTTATATAAACTGGTGTTCTTCTGTACAAGAAACACCAAAAAAGTGTCCTAACTAACAACAAGGACAATAAGACACTCAGTCTTGAAAACAACATGAGGACTGAGGGAAAAAAAGACAAGCTATTGTAGGTTGGCTAAATAAACTACCTGTGGCTTAGAACTATACAATAGTGGAGTGATCAAGGAAGTAGCAGTAATCATATGTTTTCTGCAGAGAGGAGATGAAAGTTTGCATGCACATCAGCTGATAACACACAATGTTCAGCATGGCAGTCTCCTAGGCTGGGTCACTCCACTCAAGGAGGACAGAAGGGTGACAGTGGGTAGAGGGTGGGCAGAAGCCCAAGTATGAAAAGAAGCACCATCATGATTGTTGAATAAGCAAGAACAAGGAGTGTACCCCAATACATGATGGGGAGTGGATAAGAGATCAACTACTGATCAGTGTCCCAGACAAAGTCCCTAAGCACTAAAGGCTGCCATGCACAGACCATGCTGAGTAATTGTGTGGGGCACAGGTGTCAGAAGTGAAGAACAATTACATAATTCCAACATCAGCTTCTGCTGAGTTGCCTAAAAAGGAAGTAGTAAGTTGTGCATGTGCCAGTTTACAATTCAAACATGTCTGTGTGCTGATTCCTTTGCTATATATACTGTACTTCTATAGCATGTATTCCTTAGCTTAGTACAACTGAGATATCCACTACTTTGCAAGTTAGTCTCTGGTGTATTATCATCCCTCTGCCTTTATCCCTTTGTGTGCTCTTGTGTGACCTTGCTAGTCAGCATTGGCCTCACATGCACAATTCTTGCCATCACCACCAAACATGACTTTGAAGTTCACCAAATGGACATAAAGGCAGCCTACCTCAATGGTGTGCTTGATGAAGAAATCTGTCTCAAGCCACCCACTGGATTCAAGCCCACAGTTCTTCTGATGGTTGCTGTTGTAGATCACCTTGTATGTGCAAAGTGTATGTGTTTGTTTAGCCAATATGTTGTATTTTTATAAAATGAAAGGGTAAGTTTTGGAACACAATGATGGAGGATATGTGACAATGAGGAACATGAAAAGATAATTCCTACTACTAAGGAGGAGGGGATGACATAACTGGAGAGGGTGACACACTGTTGAAATCACAAACTGGTGCATGCATGACTTACTATTTCCTCTTTAGGCAACTCAACAGAAGCCAACACACATGCAAATGTTTGTCTCCTCTCCACAGAAAAACATATGATATCTACCTACTTTTTCAATCACTCTGCCACTACATATATGTGCAGGCCATGGGAGACAGCAGCAACTATTATATAGATGAGTGATAGGATGTATGAGAACCCCAACATGATTAGGGCAGCAGGCAGATGCATGTCTGCAGCAGAGAGAGTAAGTGGTTGTGAGCACAGTAGGGTGAGGCAATGTGGTTTAAGTACATCAGACAAGTTGTAAGATGTCTGAGGAGGTTGTATAGTGGGAGTCCTATCTTATATAGTGTATGTGAGTAGAGTTGGGGCAGAGTGTGTATTGTGAAGTACAACAGCTACTATAAGTGGAGGGACATGCTGATGTGTACTGTGGGCATATAAGAGAGGAATCTACAATTACAACCACAGTAGATGCTGAAGGGTGTGAGTTGTAAGATCCCCTAGACACCAATAGAAAGAGAGTTAGTAGATTAGGGCAGGAGACGCAATAATGCAACATGACCAGGTAACAATACTGAGATATGATGGAAGCATGACACAACAATGGCAATGATGGAGATATGCAATGTAATGCAATGCAATAGTGAACACAATGGAGAATGCAAAGGAGAATGTGATGCAATAGAGAACACAACAAAGGAGAATGCAACACAATAGAGAATGCAATGCAACACAATAGACACTCAGCGAAATTGTTAACACAACTTATGGGGTGTGCACTTTCACCTCAAGACTTGGACAGGAGAAGGGGAGACAAATTGTGGGCTGGGGGAAATCTATTTGTTTCTGATGGATGACACATCATCTAAATACAAGTCTAGCTCCAAGACTGGAGCACAACAAAACAAAACAGAAAATTTACAGTGCAGGGTCAATCATAGGGAGTATTGGAAATGAGTCTAGACACAACAAATAAAGTATCATACTAGAATGGCTGAGCAAAAGGGGAAAAGCATTGATCGCACCAAATGCTGACTTCATAACTTGTGACTCCATGGACCGCTGATGAGCATCACGCACATGTAATGCTGGAAAAACAACCATCAGCGACATCAGGCAAACACAGTGACATTAATGTGCTGCACACAAAAATCATCCGCAGTCGCTGTAATCATGCATTCATGCAGGCATCGGAAAACAATACCGGGTTGGCTGACGAGGGATAGGATGAATAGGCTGAGGCATGGTCTAGAACCACCAAAGTAACCATGGAGGCATGAGTCACAAAGTCAGCATTTGGTGCGATTGGCGCTATTCCTCTTTTGCTCATCTGCTATAGTATGATACTTTATTCACTCGCATACAGACTCCACTTCATTTCAAATATCCCT
>QLPN01001877.1:0-22879 GCA_003314395.1 Albatrellus ellisii | reverse complement strand
CATACCTGCTCTATGCAGCTCTCTCTCTCTTCTGTGTACCCTCTACCCTCTGGTACACATCTTCTCTATCTTACAGATGTGACAGTTGTGCCCTCCCCTCTTGTTCTGATGGGCTTTAGCCCTTCTCTCAATCTCAATCTGCTTTGGGCTTGATGCCTACTTCTTTTATGTCATGGTGTCTGCTTCCCTAGCTGTGCTGCCCAATTTCAACAGTACCTGCTCAAGGACACAGGGGCAGCAGCATGCTATGTGCTCCACAACATGATGCCTGTGATTCACATGACAGGTGCAATGCCACCCATGACTATTCCCACTCCACTACCCACCACTAACATTAAAACAGAATTGCCTAAAGTACCAGACATGGACACTTGGGCTCAAGTGATCACTAGAGTGCTTGAATCCCAATGCATGACACATCCACAACTGCAAAGTACAGCACCACCATGTGAAAATAGTAATGCATGCAATTTCTGTGGCAAGATGAACCACTATATTCATGAATGCTTTATCATCAAAGACTACATCATGCAGGGTAAAATTAGTTGGAATGCTGATGGAAAAGTTGTTCTACCAACAGGAATATTTGTGCCTGGGGGCATCACCAGAAGATGGTTGCACAGCTGTGTCAATGAGTGACATCACCAAAATCCAGGAAACATCAGCACTGGTCAGATGATGCTGAATGTGCAGGCAAAGAATGACCACATCTTCAATAGAAAGGGTGCCAGTTCATATCAGCTGTTAAAGGACAAGCACATTGTGAATCTCAGGCATGAGTTGTATAACTTGTGTCATGCACAGGTACCCTTCCAGCCTACCATCAGGACATGAAGGCAACATGCAGAGGAAAATCTTGTGGCTGGCAACAATTCTCACAATGCATCTGAGGCTCAAGATGAAATAATTCCCATGCCTGTGTCCACTAATCCCATGCCATCATGTGTTGCACCTGCACAGAGAAAACTTGCCAACATGTACCATGTGGATCTGCTGATTCATGACAAAGCTCATGCAGCAGAAGTCTTCTAACATGCCATGGAAATGCCAACAACTATCACACATTGTCAGCTTTACTCCATTGCCCCAGAAGTCCACTACCAAGCTTGGGAGGCTATGATGGTGAAGAAAGTTCCCATCAACCCTGTCTCCATGGCAGCTGCCAACTATGTGGAAGAGGAAGATGAGGAAAATGACATCATCAACAGCTATGCTCAAACCATCTCAGATGAGAAGGTTTGTCAACTAGCACATGATATGCCACATGAATTTGAAGAAGTGGTTGCATCTAGTTGGCATGGCAAGCCTATCATCATCCCCAACCCATATGAAGCATACCTTTGTGAGTTTCTGCCTGGCCAACCACCAGACTTGCTCATAGTCACAAAAGAGTCTGCATCATTGCATTCCATATTGCTGCTTGTCAACAACAACTTACACATCAAGAGCATCATTGACCTGGGGTGCCAAGTGATCATGATGTCAGAAGAGGTTTGCCATTCACTCAGCCTAATTTATGACCCAAAAAGTGGTCTTAAACATGCAGTTGGTGAACAGTGAAGCTGACAGGTTGCTTGGCCTCACCCATAACATTCCATTCTTATTTAAAGATATCACCCTATATTTACAGGTTCATGTCATCCAAAGCCCTGCATATGACATCCTACTTGGGCAACTGTTCAACATATTAATGCAAAGCATTGTTTGCAACTTTGGTAATGAGGATCAGACAATCACAATCCATGATCCTAACATGGGGTCATCAGTGACTGTGCCAATGCTACTGTGTGGGTCTCATTGATTCAAGTTTTGCCAAAAAGAAGTATTGGGTTTTTGTGATTCAAGGATCTGACCAAGTGTCAGGGGGATTGCAAAAATAAAAATGCACTTAGTTGCAAGAATGCAGACTCACTTAATGTTTCCAACACATTTATTTCCAACAATCCCATTTGTATGTTTCATCATTACACCACAAATCCCACTCCATCTATGCTTCCAGCTTCTTTTTTTTCTTGATTCTTTGGACTCCACTGTTGCCATGTACAGGAAGAGAAAGTACAAGCCAGTAGCAAAGAAAGTGCACCTGGTCATGGCTGATCTCCCATTGTGTTTTTGCATAATTCATGATATTTGTGGTGATCCTCTTGCATCTATTCCTATACTTTTACCAAACCCTCCACTGTTTATTCCAGTCAGATGCTATACTAACAAATGCAGAGATATCATAGACAGAGCTCACAAAGGTGACTTCCCTTGGCCCACCAAGTGCAATCTCATGCATCACTACAGCACTTGGGTTTTGTGTGGGATGACTCTGAGTGAGGATGCTTCTGGGAAGACTTCCTCCCACCCATGGAAATCCCTGTTGTAGAACACAAGCCTTGGGTATAGTGTAACATTCCCATTCTGCCAGGTATCTATGACAAAGTCTGTTGCCTTATTACCAAAAAGATCATGGCTGGTGTCTACAAGCCATCCAGCTCATCATACCAATCTCACTGGTTTTGCATTGTCAAAAGGATGGTACCAGTCTTTGGATTGTGCAGTCTCAAACCACTCAACACAGTGATGATCCAACACTCCAGCATACCCCCTCTCACAGACCTACTCACAGAGCAATTCACAGGTTGCATTTGTGGCACAACATTGGACCTATATGTCAGATATGATGAGCAATCACTCATGGAATTGTTGTGAGATCTAACCACATTCCAGTCACCATTTGGCACATTGTGTCTCATCACCCTTCCAATGGGGTGGACAAATTCTGTTCCTATTTTCCATGAAGATGTTACTCACATTCTACAGTCTGAAATCCCACACATCACAGTACCATTCATCAACAATGTACCAGTTAAAGGTCCTGACACTGATTACCATGATGCTGATGGTAAATATGAAACAATCCCTCAGAATTCCAGCACTGGACACTTCATTTGGGAGCACTTTCAAAATTTTAACCATGTTGTCCAGCAAATGAAGTACACTGGAGGCACATTCTCAGGGCACAAGATGGTGCTCTGCACTCCAGACTTCAATCTTGTAGGACACCATCGTACTCCAGAAGGTCATATTCTGGAAGAATTGTGCATTGCAAAAATATCCAATTGGGGTCCTTGCTGCAACCTCTCTGACATTCACATGTTCCTCAGCACTGTTGGTGTTCTTTGCATCTTTATTTGCAATTTTGTGCATTGCACACATGCTCTCACCATGCTCACTCATAAACTCCAACCTTTCATCTTTGGTCCGGAGCAGCTAGCAGTGCAAGAAGACCTCAAACAAGCCATTCTCTCATCTCCCACACTCAGACCCATTGACTATCATTCACCTGCACCTATTATCCTTTCAGTCAACACCTCATATATCACAGTCAGCTTCATTCTCAGCCAAGAGATTTTGGAAAATAATGGGTGATGCTATTTCATGTGTTTTGGCTCAATGATTGAGAGTTGCACTTTTCACAAGCAAAACTCAAGATCTACAGCTTATTCCATGCCCTGTGCACATTAAAATTCTACCTCATAGGTGTTCAAAATCTCTTTGTTGAAGTTGATGCCTGGTATATCAAAGGAATGCTAACTAACCCAGACCTCATGCCTTCTGTGAGTATCAATAGGTGGATTATTGGCATCCTTGCATTTCACTTCACACTTGTGCATGTACCTGGTGTCATCCATGGTCCAGATGGACTGTCAAGGAGGCCTTCACAGCCTGGTGATAAGCCTGAAGTCAATGATGAAGAGGAATTTGATGAATGGATCAACCACTTTTACAGTTTCATGCATATTATTAACCCACCATTTCCACATCTCCACACTATCTCCCAATCCCTCACTGTGTTAACCAACAGCATACCAGAATCCCCAGTAGAGGGTGATACAGTACTGCAACCCAATGGCAAAAGCATGCCAATGGAACCAATTCCACAAAATGCTGCAGGGCTGTGACAGGACAAACAACTTCTTGCCATTTGCACATGGCTGGATGACTCACAGTGTCCAGTCTATATCAATGATGCACAGTATACAAGATTCATACACTATTGTACTGACTTCTTCATGGTTACAGGACAGCTCTGGTGAAAAGACCCACATGGCCAGCATAAGGCAGTTCTCTTTTATGAGGAATGATTGCCCATTCTACAATCTACACACAATGATATCAGTCATCAGGGCATTTATGCAACACATGCATTAATTTGTGAATGCTTCTGGTGGCCTCAATTGCTGCAAGATGTTGCCTGGTTCATGTGGATGTGCCATATCTGTCAACTATGGCAGATTAGGAATGTCTTGCTGCCTCCAACAGTTGCAATGCTGGTGCCATTATTCACCAAAATGTACATGGATCCCATGCACATACCTCTGTCTGGTGGATATAAGTATATTGCACAAGGTCATTGCTCACTCATGCATTATCCCAAGTTTTACATGCTGCATTCCAAGATGGCAAAATCCCTCAGTGACTGGATATTTGAAGATATTCTTTGTCACTGGGGAGTGCTTATGGACATTGTGTCAGACAATGGTGTGCCATATGTCAAAGCAATCGACTATTAGGCACAGCAGTATCACATCCGACATATCTGCATTTCTGGTTACAATTCACATGCCAATTGCATTGTCAAGTGTCCACATTTCAATGTATGCCAGGCTTTGTTCAAGGCTGCAGATGGTGGCCAGTCAAAATGGTCTCAGGTCACATATTCCATATTTTGGGCTGGCCATATTACAATTCATAGGTGAATGGGGCGTTCCCCTTATTTTGCTGTTACCAGCACACACCCTATCCTACCCCTCAACATCGCTGAAGCTACATATCTCATTCCACTGCCAGATTCAGTTTTATCCACCACTGATCTTATCTCTCAAAGGGCAATCATGCTCCAAAAGTGACAAGAGCATCTCACAGAGCTACACTCCAGTGTTCAATGCATGACAGGCAGCTGTGGCCAGATTTGAACACAAATTTGACATGACTATCCATGACTTCAACTCCCAGTGTGGTGCTCTCATCCTCATCTGCCATACTGCCATCAAAAAAGTGTTAAACCATAAAATGCACCCCTGCTACCTTGGACCCCTTATCATGCTCTCACACAACAGAGGCAGTGCATATATCCTCTGCAAACTTGACAATTCAGTTCTCAACAGGCATATTGCAGCATTTCATGTCATTCCCTATTTTGTGCAACAAGTGATCTCCCTGCCTCCACTCAACAAACTTATTGACATCACAACTGACCACCTCCATCGACTTGAGTCTTCTATGCTCAACAATGTTGAAGAGAGTAACACAGAGTGTGACTAAAACCATGACCCTTTCACTTTTTCTTTTACTTTCTTTATCCTCTTTAATACTACTTATAGTTCTCTATTACTTTCACCATTTTATCCTTTTCCATTGCAGGTTGTGAATATACAGAATACGACAAAGCACACACTGATATGTGCTGTGGGCATGTGTGAGAGGAATCTACAATTACAACCACAACAGATGCTGAAGGGTGTGAGCTGTAAGATCCCCTAGACACCAAAAGGGAGAGAGTTTGTAGTTTAGTGCAAGTAATGTGACAATGCAACACAACTGGGCAACAATGAAGAAATGTGACAGAATCACAACACTGTAAGCCCAGCAATGGGAATAATAGATAACAAAATGCAATATAGAACACAACATAATGCAATGGAGAATGCAACACAATGGGGAACACAATGCAATGCAATGGAGAATGCAACACAATAATAAACATGACTTTTTTGCAAGCTGACTCAGACAGGAGAGGTGAGACATATCATGGGCAGGGGAAATCTATTTGTTTCTGACAGATGATGCACTATCTAAATACAAGTCTAGCTCCAAGGCTGGAGCACAACAAAACAAAACATAAATTTTACAACATATGGTCGATCATAGGGATATTTGAAATGTGGTGGAGCCTGGACACAAATGAATAATGTTGACATCATACACTCACTGACTATACAGCTCCTCCCTTTTTGGATTTCTACTATACATACACACACATGCACATACATACATACACATGCACTGTATATACATACAATAGTCATACTTACTAAATTAAGGAACATTTGTATCCTCCTCCTGCACATGGCCTGTTGTCAACAAATAAAGTATCATACTATAATGGATAAGTGAAAAAGGAAAAGCACCAATTGCACCAAATGCTGACTGTGTGACTCATGGCTCCATGGACCATGTCTTGGCCTCTCAGCTCTGCTCCTCATCAGCTGAACCCAATACCTGTATTCCAATGCCTTAAACAAATGTGCAATTGATATGACTGTGGATGATTGTCACATGTGGTGTGTTAATGTCACTGTGTTCACCTGATGTCACTGATGGTTGTTTTCTGGTGTTACATGCACATGATGCTCATCAGTGTGATGATGTTGGACATTTCATTTACTTCCTCTCTTTTCCTTTGCCCTTCACACTACCCACTTTCTGCAGCACCTCACTGCACTCTGGACTCTGCCACTCTAGCACCTTGAGCTGCACACACATCTCTTTGATCTCAGCCTCCACCACTAAAAGTGATCAGTTGATTGTGAGTCACTGTCTCTGTAGGGACAAGTGGCATGCCTGGTGCCACTGAAGGGTATCCCAGTCTGAGGCTGCTGTGACATCATTGCTGCCATCATAGCTGATGCACCCTGGAGACAAACCTGGCAGAGTGATGGTCATTGCAACACTTACCTCTAGCAATGCATCCATGGTGATTGCATGCCCATGTGTGATGGCACAACTGGGTCCCACCACATCACTGCTGTCCAGTATGAAGAGGGGCATGATGCCCCATGGGTCTGTTCCAAGCAGATTAGTGTTAGCTCCACATCACAAAACCCCATGAGTACTCACCAGTTGTTGCTGACCACTGTGGTTGTACCACACCTTTGCAGCATTTGCACTGATGCACACATTTGATACAGCACCCCACATGTTCATACCATAGGCAGGTGCTTTTCATTCACCAGCACAGGCCACACAACTTCATTGCCTGTGATGTATCAGTCCTGTGACCAAGACTGAGGTTCTGGCTGTGTCTTGTGTCCAACTGCATTGACTGCAGACAGTCAAGATTTCAGTTGGGAGGAGATGATGAGCATCACACACATGTAACATTGGAAAATGACCATCAGCAACATCAGGCAAACACAGTGACATTAATGCACCACACATGACAATCATCTGCAGTTGCATCAATTGTGCATTTGTTTAGGCATCAGAATACAGGACTGGGTTCAGCTGACAAGGAGCAGGACTGATAGGACATAGAGGCCAAGGCATGGTCCAGGCCCACCAAAGTAACAATGGAGTCACAAGTCACAAAGTCAGCATCAGTGCTCTTCCTCTTTTGCTCATCCATCATATCATGTTCACATCCAGGCTCCACTGCATTTCAAATATCCCTATGATCAACCCTATGTTGTTAATTTTCTGTTGTGCTCCAGCCTTGGAGCTAGACTTGTATTTAGATGTCACATCATCTGTCAGAAAAAAATAGATTTCCCCCACCCATGATTTGTCTCCCCTCTCCCATCTGAGTCAGATTGCAAAAAGTGTGTTCCACTCCTCCCTCCACATATCTCACAGTCAAGAAAGTGTGCATACCTCATAGGTTGCATTTATTATTGCATTGTGTCTACTACTGCATGGTCATTGTCATGATTATCATGTCATGTCCATGTTATATCTCCCTTTTATCACCCCATCACATTGTGATATCACATTTATTGCACTTAACTACTAAGTTCTACTACTTGGTGTCTAGAGGATCTTACAACTTGCACCCCCCAGTAATTGTTGTGCTTGTGGTTATAGTTTCCACCATCACCATACCACAGCACATATCAACAGCCTCCATTGTACAAGAACAGTACATGACACAGGACATAAAGAAACAATTCCAAGTCATCCATGAAGTTGGGGGGCCCACATTTGGGGAAAATGAATCTTGTAGGACTGGTACATGTGTGTTCCCTGAAGACAATAAGGTTCAACTTGGGCACAATAATGACTGGGATGAGACTGACTGTTCTGAAATTGCCATGCATGCTTGTCTTCAAGCCAACATTGATGTACTTGATCAAATCAAAATCTATCAACTGACCAAGGCTCTTGTCCCCTCCACTGGGATCAAACACAATATTCCTGAGACTGACATCCCAGTGAAGGATACCATGCTTTAGCAACATATTGCAGTGGCCTATGAACAAAAATGAGTATGTTATGAGGTACTTGCTTTGGCACCTCATAATGGTTTTCTTTTCTTTTTTCTTTTTCCTTATATTTTACTTACTATAAGTGTAGTATTAACTACAGCAGTGAGCTTAGCTCCTACTTATAGTAAGGACTCATTTCTTGTCTCTTTATAGTACTTAATTATTTACATACTTAAGTGTGAGCTTAGCTCCAAGTACTATAAAGACTTATCTTTTCCTTTCTTTATCTTTCTTTATTTATTTACATTTACTTGCTAAGGACTACTACTATACAATTAGCAAGGACCCGCCTTATCTCGTTTTTGTTTATCTTTGTTTACCTCTCATTCATTTCACACTTGTGGCTGAGCCACTTACTATATTCATGGACATGTCTTAGGTCATGTGACTTCATCAATTGCTGTGCAATCATTGTTGATCCATAAACCTTATTCACTTGTACTATCTTTAGGACTCTGGTTTTGTATAAGTAGTTGAAAGACTGGCAGTCTTAAACCCCAGTCTTGTCAACTTCGCAATCTAGGGATTCACCTATACTGCACTTGACTTAAGCTTAAGCTCATTACAAACTCACTTCACTTTAAGAACTAAGTCTAAGATCTCTAAGTCACTCTAAGTGTTGCTAAGACATACTAAACTTGTCACTCTGGATCCTTGTTTAGTCATCAGTGGTATCATCCTCATCACTATCTTGTTGATCCCTCTCTTCATCATCATCAGGAATGGTTATTACACTTATCAAGCACATATCCATTACCTTATTACTAGGGTATTGTTATAGCAGACCTACCCTAAGACCATCCAATAGGCCACTCTTAGCAGAGTATGCAACAACAATCATTAAGCCAAGACTTACCAACCATCACATCCCTGAATGCAACCAACAAGCATGTGTAATTGTAGGCAGTCAACAGATCTTCATGATACTTCAGCAAGATGACATAGCAATGATCACAGTCTGATAGCATATGCTTTTCATACTTCTTGGCTGTTGGGTCTTCTAGAGTGAGGATTGACATGACATTGTAACCACAAATGTGTCAGGCTTCATTTATGGAGTGTTATACCTCTTTATTTCTTTTCATTTCTTTTAATTGTTTCTCTTGATGATCTGATAAGATAAGATCTCTTCTTGTTATCTTTGTTACATCTTATGATATCTCACTCACTGCCACTGTGGTCTAGGATACTCTGGCTATGCCTAGACCATGAGGTCATAGCATGCACCTTTGGCATGTTCCATACTTACTGTGGGTATTGTCTAGGTGACCTGCCCTTTAGTTACTGCACTGGTCCATGCACTTATAGCTAGAGTATATAGAGTCTTCTTAGATGGCTGAATATACTCCAGCTAGTCATGGCTGGTTTTCCTCTTCTATTGAGTGATCTTTAGTTGAGTGTGCCCAGTCTCCCTTTCAGGGATATATGCAGACTCTGGTCTCATAAAATGCTAGAGATAGCATAACAGCTGTCATTCAAGCCATCCACCACACCAATATGTGGAGACTTGTCCAACACCCAAAAGACTGACACCCACCAGCAACACCTTCACCTCTGAAGACCTGGCTGATGCATGCCAATAGTCTTTTACAACAAACCACTTCTTGCTAATGGCATCTCCTGTGTACCAATAGGTTGTTCCTTGACCAATGACTGAGCTGTGGTTGAGCCCAATGTTGGAATTTCATTCAGCTTCACTATACACAAGCTAACATATGTTCTTATTATGTATTATCTAACCCACTTACACAACTATAACCACATTCTTATAACACAATCAACAAACCCACATTCTACACTCCACTTGAACCTTGTTCAATGCACACTACTTATACCAAATCCCCCACTTCTTACCACTCTTAGATGTATATACTATGTCTAACCATGTTACCACACTCTGGGGCTTTTGCCTCACCACTTACCACCATGTCCTCAATGCTGCATATGTCACTGCCTTCCTCCTCTCTCTTGTTGGCTCATTCCTGTGCAGACACCCAATGCCCATGATATTGAGTGACATAGATGAGCAGGAGCAGGATGAGCCTGAGTGGCACAGTGGCATGAAAAGTCAGGCTGAATTCAGTGCCACCTGCTAGGCACATTGGTGATGTTATGCAGTATTATTGGAGGGTGCAAACCATTGGCAAACAATATGTCAACAACATGACTTGATAGTTATATCCCTAGTGAGCAATCTTGTTGAAATGAATGATCGAACACTCACAAAATAGCATGTTTGTCATATGGTGGGGGTAAAAGGCAGGGCAATCATGTGAAGGCATACAAAACAAAGTAACTAATTTTTTATATCCTAGACCCTGCATCCACACTGCACCTGTACTGCAAAATCACATAAGCTTGCACAGACCACACCCAATCCCCAACAAATCTGACTCAAGGACTTTGGTAAAAGCACAGCTTGGAATGCTAGCAAAGGAAGTCATGCTGCCATAAGATAGGAATTAAACAATTTTGACTACATGTGACACTGTGTGACCATCACATGCTTTCTTTCTGTTAAGCCAGTTAACTTAGCTGGTAGTTGATGTAAGGTACATACCAGATGTCGAAAGCAGTATAATATAAACAACAATGTGAGATACACAATTAATATGGGTGACTAGATGCCAGCTTCTGTGAGCTCCACAAAAATGGTAATAGGAATGGTATGGTGTCTATGATAATGTTTGGATGCATATGCTGCTTTGTGCACCATTCAGACCTTTCTGGTACACCTCCATGAATCAAAGTGAATGGGTGAAGTACCTACTGTCTAATCAGTCTGTGTATCAAAACCAATAGAATGCACAGAAGTGACATACTTCCACATACTGACTAGGTGGGCAGTGTTGAGAGCCTCAATAACATTGTGTTCAAGATTGACATGTTTTGCAGATGATGGAAATTCTTGGAACTTACATTTTGCATAGCCCCAGTGTTGTTCAATGAAGTTTAGCTCACAGTGAAACTTTGGGAGAAAGATAACCTCAAATCAATGAGCTTTGTATGCTGTTACAAGCAAAGTGCTAGAAACCCACCATTTTTCATTTTTTCTTCTTGAATATTCCACTCCACTTACATATGCTGAGACTACCACAGAGGGCATAACCACTCTAGAAGATCTTCTATGTGGTTTCATCAGTCAGCTAGGTTAAGCACTGTAGTACTATAAAACTACTTACTCTTTGCCTACATACAGTAGCTTAACCCCTTCTGTTATACCTTGTACTCGCAGTGCAATTGCAGCCATTGTCTTTCCTATTGTCATGTTTGCCTCAGAGTCCCTTAGAACTTATTGATAGGTGTTTGAACACTTGTGCATATTAAACCCTAACACAAAGGTTCTCTCTCAGCAAAACTTGCTGGTTGTATAAGATGTACTAGCAATAACAAGTACCAATGCTTGCTCAGCCCAGGATTTAATGTGTATGAAATAAATAACATAGTTCAATGCACATCCTCATGGCTAATGTGGGATGCAAAATGTGTTTTTTATCCTTATACCTGTCTTCATATAAATGCCAAGATTGACAATAGCTTGTGAGATTTGTCTTATATGAGGACCAGGAGCCATTTTATTGTTGGAGGCAGCCTGATGACTATATTACCATTACCATAACAATACAGAAAACCAACATGATATATATGGATTGGTCAGCAATGAATGTACTGCTTTAGCAGAACTTTTGAGTATTCTCCTTCATCAGACTGTATTTTGAAAACCTGTTCTTGAGAAATTTTCAAAAGGTCATTCTCTATAGATCCTCTGCTCAGATTTTCATATTTCATTCTTATGAGGGAGTAAACTCTTCACCACCACTGTATGCCACCAAGTGTGACAATCTGAGTCATTGCTAAGAGTGGCCTATTGGACAGTCTTAGGGAAAGTTTGTGATAACTATACCCCTGGTAACAAGGTAGTTGGTATGCACTTGATAAGCATAATAAATGTTCCTGATGACAATGAAGAGTGGGATCAATGAGATAATGATGAGGATGATACCACTGATGACTAAACAAGGATCCAGAGTGACAAGTTTAGGATGTCTTAGCAATGCTTAGAGTGACTTAGAGATCTTAGACTTAGTTCTTAGAGAATGAAGTAATATTGTAGCAAGCTTAGGCTATGAGACTGGAGTCTGCATATATCCCTAAAGGCAGGAGACTGGGCACACTCAACTAAAGATCACTCAATAGAAGAGGAAATCCAGCCATAACTAGCTGGGGTATATTCAGCAGTACTAAGTAAGCCTATATACTCTATGGTAAAGCACACAGACCAGCACAGTATACTATAGGGCAGGCTACAAGGTACTATACCACAGTAAGCTAAGGAACATGCCAATGACACATGCTATGACCTCATGGTCTAGGCATAGCCAGAGTATCCTAGACCAGGATGGCAGTAAGTGAGATATGATAAGATAACAGAAAGATAACAAGATCATATCTTATCAGATCATCAAAAGAAACATAAAAGAAAATGAAAGAATAAAGAGATATATGCACCAAATAATGGCACCTGACATAGGCCAAGTGCAGTATAGGAGAATCCCTAGATTGCAAAGTTGACAAGACTGAGGTTTAAGACTGCCAGTCTTCCAACTATTTATACAAAACCAGAGTCCTAAGAATAGTAACTGTAAATAAGGTTCATAGATCAACAATGATTGTGCAGCAATCAATGGAGTCATGTGACCTGAGACACATCCATAGTAAGCTAGAATAAATGTAGCCACAAGTGCAAAATGAATGAGAGATAAACAAAGGTAAATAGAGACATGATAAGATGAGTCTTTGCTAATTGTACAGTGATAGTCCTTAGCAAGTAGATGTAAATAAATAAATAAATAAAGATAAAATATAAAGAAGCTTTATAGTACTTGGAGTAAAACTCACAGTGCAGTATGTAAATACTGTAGTACTATAAAGGAGAAGAGATGGAGTCCTTACTATAAGTTGGAGCTAAGCTCTACAACTGTAGTTAATACTACACTTATAGTAAGTAAGTGAAAAGAAAGAGAAAAGAAAGAAAAAACAAGTCCATTACAAGGTGCCTATGCAAGTCCCTTGTAACAGTCATGCAGATGTAGTTGAAACTATTTGGTTCCTATCTTAGCCAGGCCAGAAAAACCCTAGACTCAAATTGGGGTTAGGGTTTCTTGTATCACCAACTCAAATTTGGGTGCTTCTTCAAGTGATTTAACTACCTCTATGGTACAACAATACTGCCTACTATTTCTGTCATTGTTGGTGCAATCAGCATTCCTATTGTGCATCATCTTAATGATAGCTCTGAGGCCACTACATGCTCTTAAATGTACATTGCATAAGACCCATGGTTATACTACATACTAGGGCTGCTGACTGTACCATATACAGCTACAGCCATATACATTACAGTACATGTATGGCTACCCTCCATACCATCACCCATACCATATGCCTCCATTTCAAAGCCTCTGACAGTATGGTATGGGGTACAAGATGGCCATAATATCCAGGTACAGCTGTATACATTATGGTACATGTACACTCCCTTGCCCTTTTCTTGTCTTGCTTTGCTGTTGGGTTTGATCTTCATGTGTTGATATGTGCTGTGCCAGGCTGAAGGGTGAGAACAACCACAACACTGGAGGGTGCGAGTCGTAAGATTTTCCAGACACCAAGGTAAAGGGAGTTTTAGTAGTTGAGGGCAATAGTGCAATGCAACTAGGGCGACAAAAGGGAATGCAATTCTTGTAACAAATGGGCAATACAGTGAGATAATATAAATGCAATGCAATGGAGAATTAATGAAACGGGACACAACACAAAGGGGAACGCAACATGAGGGAGGATGCAATAAAGATCTCAATGCAATAGAGAATTGATGCAACACAATGGAGAATGCAACTGGATGCAACACAATGGAGAACACAACTGCAGAATAGACGTGACCTACAAGGAACATGCTCTTTCTTTGTGAATGGGAAATGCAGAGGGGAGATAGGGTGTGCTTTTTCACTTGGAGCTCGGACAGAGAGGAGAAGTCAAAATTGTTGACGTCTATACAGCTTAAGTAATATCCTATTTCCTTTTTCGTCCATCTACTGTACAAACACACTCCAACATCACCATACGTACATACACACGTCCCCTCTCTTCATATGTCTGGTCCATGCGCTACTAGATTAACTATAAATAGCTAGTAGCGTCGTAGTAGATGAATAAGAACTATTCCAGTTCTCTTTCGCACATGGCCTGTGCTCAACAGGTTATGGGCCCTGCCTGGGCCATCTGCACATCTCTCCTGCTGACCACAGTACTTGTCTTCACCTTACTCCACTCTCACACATACCTCGTTCTTACCATACTCTTCTCACATCTCACAACTCCTTCCACCACCACTGCAGTTCCAAAGATCAATGTTATCTTAGAAGAAACTGACAATTACAAACAATGGGCCAACATCGTGAAGTCAGCCCTCATCATCATGGGCATTTGGTACACTATCTCCAAACCACACATCCTCCCCATCACTTCCACTGAAGATGTCGAAAACAGACTCCCCATCATCACAACCACAAATGCTGATCAACTCGAAATCTGGGAGCACAATAATGAGGTCGCCAAAGCTGTGATCGCCATGCATTGCAGTACGCAACCTGCCGCCATGGTTTCTGGAGACTCAATGACAGCGAAACAAGCATGGGATGGTCTGAAAGAAGTCTATGGTAAACAGACAGTCATAGCTGCCTTTGTAGACTTCCAGGCACTATTCACCAGCAAATTTGATGTCTCCATCCCTCTCACTCCGCAAATCAACGCCCTCATTATCGCACAAGATCGTCTGGTCACATCAGGAGTTGAGGTTAGCGAACAGAATATGTGTTTTTTACTACTACATGCACTTCCTCCCTCTTGGAGCTCTTTCTCCTCCGCATTACTCGCTTCTTCTGACCTCGCCCATCTTGCTATTGGCAACATACGCGGCCAGATCCTAGACGAAGAAGCACGTATGAAACCACGAGCTACACTTGCCGCTTTTTCTTCTGTCTCATCGACCTCCAACAATCGTCGCAACACTACTTATTGCTCTCACTGCAAATGCCAGAACCACACCGTCGACACTTGTTGGATGCTGCATGGAATGCCTGCAGATGTAAAAGCGAGGTTGGATAAATGGGATCGTGATAGAAACAAAGAGGAACCCAACATACCTACGTCTATAAATGCCATGTCTTCTGCTCCCCAACTTGATGCTGCTTACTATGTTGGCCATGGCCTTTGGATGCTTGACTCAGGATGCACGGATCATATCTCTCCGCACCGAGATGATTTCCTAACCTACTCATCTGAATCACTACACTCTGTTGCCGTTGGGAACGGCTCTCTCATTGCATGTCTTGGACGCAGACTATGCTCCCGATGACACACCTTACCAGACAAAACCATCATCAACGTATCCTTATCAAACGTTCTTCACGTCCCTAGTGCAGCGTCCCACTACCTCTCAGTCAGTCGTCTTGATGCGCTGGGATTCCACATCATCTATGGCAATGGCATCTGCACTATCGTCAAAAATGATGTAGTGTTTAGTTCTGGCTTTTTGCACAATGGGACGTACTGGGTTTCACTTGATCTGGCCCCTGTACTACACGCCGTTACTTCCCCTTCCTTGCGTACTTGGCATGAGCACCTTGGTCATTTATTGGAAGCGGTTGTCCAGCGTATCACTCCCGCTCAACTGACCAGTGTCACCTTCTCTTCCTCCCCCTCTGCGGGCCTTTGTCAGGGATGTGTCCAAGGCAAACTCACCTGTATGCTGTTTCGCCCTTCTCATTCTTGAGCTTCCTCTCCTCTCGACCTCGTTCATTCCAACCTTGTTGGCCCCATGGCTGTTGGCTCACTCAGGGCCCACAACCTCTACTTCACCTCCTTTTTCGACGATTTCTCCAGTTTCGGCATGGTCTACTTCCTTTCCTGAAAGGATCAGTTTGTGCAGGCCCTCGAGCACTACCTCTCCCGTGTTCACACCCTTTTTGGTCGTTGGCCGAAGCTCCTACGGTCTGACCAAGGGGGGGAATATGTTGCGTCCTCTGTTGCTGATCTGCTAGCAGAAAAGGGGATTGAACACCAACTTACTGTGCCTTATTCACCTCAGCAGAACAGTCGTGCAGAGCGTTGGAATCGATCCATCCTCGATCGGGCCCTTAGTCTTCTGCACCGCACAGGTTTGTCCTCAGGCTTCTGGGAGCTGGCAGTCCATGCTGCCGTACATACCTACAACCTGTCACCCACACAGAGACTATGTTGGCAAATGCCACAGGCTCTGTGGCAGCCTACCCCA
Organism: Albatrellus ellisii; assembly: GCA_003314395.1. Taxonomy (NCBI): domain Eukaryota; kingdom Fungi; phylum Basidiomycota; class Agaricomycetes; order Russulales; family Albatrellaceae; genus Albatrellus; species Albatrellus ellisii. The sequence continues at coordinate 6,295 of QLPN01001877.1, read as the reverse complement.
CATCCTCCGGACGCCTCACACCTCTGCGTCTTTTGATAATGCAGGGTTGGGCAGGCTGAGAAGAGGACGGCGAAGAGGGTGTACGTTGTGGGGACATAATAAGCAGTGATGCACGCGATGGCACAGAGTGGTAGAACGTGGTACAACATCGTAGGGTAATGCTGTGTAGTAACAGAACATGGGGGGTATCATAGATATAGTGTGCGCTGCACTGAGTTTAAGCGGTGCTGTAATGCGGGGTTGTATGTGGGGTTGCAGTACATGCTGCATAGACGTGGGGTAAGTGGTCTAGAGCAATCTAGAGCGCTCTATGACGTAGTGGTTGTGGGAAGTGGGTAAGTGGAACATGTGTCAGTAAGACGTAAATAAGACATGTAAGTAATAATTGTAGCATAGCTGAACAAATACCGTGAATATTCCAACATCTTTGGCTGTCGTGCCTGGGTTTGTGTTGTAGATGTTCAACGTTCAAAACTCGACCCGAAAGCATGGCCACTCACCTTTGTAGGCTATGAGTCTGGTACAAAAGGTTGGGTCTTCTGGGACAAATCGTCCTCCCGTTGTGTCGTCAGCCACGACGCTGTCTTCAAGGAAGGTGTCTTTCCTGCCCTGGGGGCAGCCTCATCGCCGAACATCCTTGACGTTTTCCCTCTGCCTGTCACTACCCCGCCCTGTGACGACAGTGATGGAGACGAGGAGGAAGGATCTGATGCCAACGGTGATGATCACGATGACGATGACGATAATGGATCCGATGGAGCCAACGCACCTACTTCACCTACATCGCGTGCCGCCCCTGCTGTCGACCATGGCCCTGTCCCACCTGCTCCTGCCACTGGCGATGATGTCCTCATCACTCCTCCTCATGCACCTCCCCCGGATTCTCCTCCTCCTCGAGTTCGTGCCAAACAGTCTGAGTGTTGTGTTCATGACCTAGGACCTCCTGACTCGCCTCCGTGGCACAGTGCCTCTTCTGGCTCCCCCAGTCGTCCGCGGCCTACCATTCGCCTTGTCGCCGAGGACTATCCTGTCCCTCATCGCTCTCAACGTGTGACGTGCCATCCCAGTCGCTTTGCAGACAGCACGTATGTCCCTTGCGGATTCGTGGACATCCTCAGCGAAGGGGGGAATTCTGATACAGATGACGTTTTTGCCACTCCTCACGGTTCACCATCCGTTTCTGCGATCCTCTCCCACGCCGTGTCATGTGATCCTCTAACACTGAAACAAGCCCTTCAGAGTGCAGACTCCGATGCATGGTGCTCAGCCTGCAAAGAAGAACTCTCCTCTCTTGCAGAACTGCACACCTGGCATCTTGTGGACCTTCCCAAAGGCCACAATGTTGTCGGTAACAAATGGGTGTTTAAACATAAAGCAGATGGCAGATACAAGGCACACCTCGTTGCAAAAGGGTTCACTCAAGTACATGGAGTAGACTATAATGAAACCTTTTCTCCTGTTGCACATTTTGAATCCCTACGCACTCTCCTTGCAATAGCCACACTAGAAGACTGGGAAGTCCACTCTATGGATGTCAAATCCGCGTTCCTAAACAGAGATCTAGACGAAGAAATCTACATGGAGCAACCACAAGGGTTTGTTGCTCCAGGCACTGAAGGCAAGGTCTGCCGTCTCTCCAAAGCCATTTATGGTTTAAAACAAGCATCACAACAATGGCATCACAAAATGCATCATTCCCTTCTAGGGCTCTCGTTCACATGCACCTATTCCGACTCTGGAATATATGTATCCACCTCCTCTTCCAAACCACTGATCATTGTGCTTTACGTTGATGACATCATGGTCATGGGTGGCTCCTTGGCAGAAGTAGAGGAATGCAAAGCACAGCTACAAGCGCTCTTTCAGATGACAGATCTGGGTGAGATCAAGTCATATCTTGGGCTACACATCTCCAGGGATCGAGACAACCGTATTCTCCAGATTGACCAAGAGGCATACATCCTCGACCTTCTTGATCGGTTTCATCTTATAGATTGTAATCCCACCACCACGCCACTTCCTCCTGGTTCCTCTACAGTCAAAGCAGGAGACGATTACATTGCCACAACCTCCCTCCGCCTAGAATATCAACAACTCATCAGCTCACTTCTATATGCCGCTATTGTCTCCCGCCCCGATATTGTGTTCGCTGTCATGAAACTATCGCAGTTCCTCACAAATCCCCTTCCGTCTCACCTCACACTGGCGCGACACGTCTTGTGTTACCTGAAAGGTACACTTCATCATCGCTTGCGGTACAATGGACGTGACAGTGCAGGTATCATGGGGTACTCCGATTCAGATTGGGCAGGTGACCTTGATGACTGCAAATCAATTGGTGCATATGTATTCTTGCTGGCAGGAGGGGCAATAGCTTGGTCATCTAGGAAACAACACACCATGTCTCTGTCATCGACGGAAGCCGAGTACATGTCGCTTTCCCAAGCAGCAGCCCAGGGAATGTGGCTGCATTCGTTGCTTGGTGAAATTGGTTTTGCGTTCCCTTCTTCACTTACCCTCTATGGAGATAACAAAGGTTCTATTGACATTGCCAACAACCCCGTCGTTACATGTGGTACCAAACACATAGACATTCGCCACCACTACATACAGGACTCTATTTCCTCTGGATCTATCTCTGTTCATCGCCTTCCATCTTCTTCCATCATCACTGATACGCTAACAAAAGCCCTTCCCTTTTCGTCCTTTTCCACTCACAGATCTCGTCTAGGTCTCATCGAGTGTGTTCCCAGTAAGGGGGGGTGTTGATGTCTATACAGCTTAAGTAATATCCTATTTCCTTTTTCGTCCATCTACTGTACAAACACACTCCAACATCACCATACATACATACACATGTCCCCTCTCTTCATATGTCTGGTCCGTGCGCTACTAGATTAACTATAAATAGCTAGTAGCGTCGTAGTAGATGAATAAGAACTATTCCAGTTCTCTCTCACACATGGCCTGTGCTCAACAAAAATGTGGGCCAGGGGAAATCTGGTCCTTTGTGACATACAATGTGCTATCTAAATACAAGTCTAGCTCCAAGGCTGGAGCACAACAAAACACAACAGAAAATTTACAGTGCAGGGTCAATCATACAGTGAAGTGGAGTCTGGGCGCTATACAGATGAGCAAAATAGGAAAGGCGTCAATTGCACCAATTGCTGACTTTGCGACTTGTGACTCCATGGACCGCATCTCAGCCTGTACAGCTCATCAATCTTGCTCCTCATCAGCTGACCCCAGTCCTATAGTCTGATGCCTAAACAAATGCATGATTTATGTGGCTACAGCTGATTGTCACATGCAGCATGTTTATATCACTGTGCTTGCCTGGCTGATTATCACATGCTGCACATTTGTATCACTGTGTTTGCCTGATGTCATTGATGGTTGTTTTCTGGCTTTACGTGTGCGTGATGCTCATCAGCATGTCAGGCTTCTTTGTTGGGCCCTTGATGTTTGTACAAAATGTACAGTTTGTCTTGAAGGTGCTCATCACAAAACTGAAGCATTGTATTCCACTATTTCTTTTCTGGCATGAGATTTGGGTGCGAAATCAATTAGATTGAATAATATATTCACAACACAAGTATCTACTATTCATTGCCTATAAAGATCATCAATTGCACATGTAACATGTAAATGTTGCTTGACAAGCATCATCAGCATCATAGTACCACACATGTTCTGGTTCAGTAGGACTAGTATAAAGTGCATTAGAATAGTTAGGCATGACAGGCAAATTTGAAGACAAATCATTAGTGCAAACAAAAAATGCAGCCTTCTTATGCAGTTGAGTATTTTCAAATTCCACAGCTGGTTGGCAAGCAAATTTTCATATTTGAAATGGTGCTAAAGGTAGCCCTTCATCAAGAGTAGTAAGAGTATTTGAAATGATGGCAGCACTTTGTCAACACAGCAGACAGAAGCAGGCACATCCAAATCCAAGACAGGAGAGATGCAAAGTCTGACTCCTGATTTGGATCTACAATATGCGATGTAGAGTCAAACCTATCGAGAGGTCAGCGGAGTGCTGATGTTGATTGACCGTCTTACAGTTGAACCGAAGGTTAAGTTTTCTGAGTTCAAACTGTAAACTGACTAGCATACAGCCCGTATATACGGCTTGACGGCATTGCTTAGACGGTACGGCACGGGTATCTTACCGTACTGGCAACCGTACCGTCTTAGACCCACCTCACAACCCTGACGGTACGGTATGGGATACCGTATTACGGTAGCCGTATACCGTACATGTACGGGTACGGTCGGCAGCCCTACTACGTACGTATAAGGTCTGTTAAGGAGACTAACTACACGCCACGCTGTATGGCTGACACCGATTGCAACGCGGTGAGTATGGAGATCGTGAGCGCCATTGCAATGCCGTTCATAGAATGAGCCTTCGTTTCGTAGATCCTAGATCATAGGTAGTCCCCCACAAGATACGATCTACGCGGCTGCTGATTTCAAGGCCCTCTCTACGTTGGATGCATTCGTTGCGTTCGCGCAGTACGGGCATCAAGATTTCGATGCTGAGAGATGATGATGTTAACATTCGGGATGCAAGTACCCTGGAGCTCCACTGTATCCGTTTGTCGCCAGTCATGTGCTAACAACTGCTTTCCCTGTTACCAAGGGTCTAATGGGACTGTTCATTACCATGATCTCTGTGTATGTCGACGCTTTTCCACCAGATTCCGTAGGCTTATCTGAGCGCGCATTGCGATACCTACACGCGGTAACGACCACCAAGCTCCTGCACAAGCTCCACGCATCATCAGTGGTCCTCGTACAGCGGCTCCATCCCAGACATTCTGCCAAGGACATGAGTTCGTTTAGCGAAATGCGCAAAACCGCTGACGTCGTTGGCCACCCTTGCGGTCAAATGTACAAAGGGATGATGAGCGTGTACAAGCGCGTTGAGTGTGCGGAGACGAATCACCTTGTGCAAGACGCTAAGGCGCCATTTCGAACGATCGGCCGCGCAACTAGACCCGGGAGTAGGTTTTAATTCCTCCTGTATATGTAGCAACCGTATCCTAGCCCAAGCCCTTGGCTGGAAGTGGAAGTTCAGGCATGACAGATCGAGCAAATCCGCCCCAAGTATGTAGTGAGTACAACTCAGAAATGGGGGATTATTACATCGATGATATGCAATTTACTCTGGACACAACTTGGGAAATAATGTACTCTAGACAACCCGCCTCTTCTGTCACTTAACTCTCCGGCTACCCTGCCCAGCAGTGCGTACCCCGTTCCCAACACAGCAAACATCACTCTCCTTGGAGCATAGGTGCTGTTAATAATAGCCACGAAGAGCAAGGTCGTTTGCTCATAAGCTGCTTCGACCAATTCACCTCGTAGAATCCCTCCCCGGCGGAACATCGAGCATCACTTGGACTGCTCACCAACTGGATTGCCCATTTCAGTCATATCGTACAGCACGTTCAATGTGTAGTCAGAGGGACTTTCAGGGCTTTGTAATTAACTCATAGTACTACTAACTGCCAAGATGATACATTGCGCTATCGCGCGACTCGTACATGCGCCAGTCACAACGTCCACGAAGACCCACTCACTTAGGTGGCCCTTTGGATCTTTTGGCACTCTTGCCACTGCGGCTAGTGCCAGCGCCATGCCCCAATCCCACAGGCTCATCCAAAATCGGAGACCTAGACCGTTTGCTGCTGCTGCGAGAAGAATGTGTGCTTGATCCGAATGGCAGGGAAAGGGAGCTTGTGGCCTGAGGGTGGTGTTCTTCAGCACATGACCAACGACACTGGAGACGAATGGCCACTTACAAACTGAGAGACCCCGGTGTTGGAGGTTGGCGGCGAGCGGAGCACCTCAGCCCAGTTGGGATGAAGCGTTTTGAGCGCCTCGATGGCTTCATTGACGGGGCGCAGAAACCTGTCGCAAGCTTCCTCAGCCGCTTTCTCATACTTTTCTGAAGTGTTGAAAAACTGCATGGGTTTTGGCAGAGTGGTCGGTTCGTTAGCATCTGCGACACCTTCATGAATGGGATGGAAGATGTCTCGCAGCGAATTGAACAGGGTGCAAAAGACATTTTCAGTATCAGTGTCGAGGCCCTCCAATTTTGATGGCAAGCGGCGGCAAGCCAAAAACGTATATTTCTCAGCAGCAGCAAGTTCAACGGAGTTGTTCCATTTGCGTAATACCGGATGGCTTGAAGCGGATTTCATGCGACGGCCTCCATTGCACAAGAACGTCACATGACACAGGACATAAAGGAACGATTCCAAGTCGTCCATGAAGTCGTGAG